>QGMG01000103.1:0-56620 GCA_007825325.1 Lachnellula cervina | reverse complement strand
TTTTTGACACGTGTTCTTGGTTATCTCTCCTCTGCGCAATAGTACTTTTTACTCTTCTCTACCTATACTATGCAATTATGCTTCCTGCTTCCTCTCTTACTATAGGGCGCAATCCTAGCGCGGCACCTCCCCCTAGGCGGCTTTCTTCTACTTCTACTCCTAAACACTTAGATAAAATAGTTTTTTAAAAGACACTTAGATCACACGTCAGCTGGGCACTACCAGGACCAACGCCCCGGAGCTTGCGTAGGGCCGCGGGGGGCATGGTTAGCAGCGCTGGGTGATAGCGAGTAATTAGATAGCCACTCTTCGAGCTACTACTTAGAATACTAGAGATCAAAAGACTTCTCGACTTATTCTTTAGGACCATAAGTCCAAATGCACCTTGTTGAGTTACTGTATTTAATGCATAAAAGCGACGCTAATAAGGAGTTGAGGAAATAAGAGAAAACCTCTCAATTCGAGTGAGAGAGGTTTGCTTACTTAGGTAGAGTCGATAATCCACTAGCTGAACCTTGTGTGCCATCCTAAACAGCTATATTTTAGTATTATATCATGGATATAAGTTCTATCTATTTCTTAAACTTATCTTCATGTATATTTCTCTTGCATATATAATGTTACACGATTCTAATAAGACGGATTCGATCTGACACAATCCCTTGGACGCCACCTACTACTCTTTGTTTTCCCTGACTCCTGACTCCTATCCGTAGTAAGTTCAACCTTAAGGTAATACAAGAATCAAAAGAAATGTATGTTCCTATCATGCTCCAGCCTCATCATCTGCTTTCCCTCTTTGTTACTCTTAGTTATACCGTAATAATCTTTCCTTTCAAGTTATCTCCAGCACATCTTTCTCTCTCTAATTTCATCGGCATGATTATGTCGAGTTCGCGACAGTAATCGAATATTTTCTTTCTCTGCGTAGGGTCCTTCCACACGCCATCTGCAAGATCTTTGCCTCCATTGCGCACATGAAATCCCAATGGATTGTCATAGTAGTAGTCTTCGACTGCGAAATGGGTTTCCTGGCCACCCTGGGCAACCTTCATCCCAGGTATGGAGGTTACTCGTCTCCCGAACCATTCGTCTTCGGCGTCGGTATCGTTGAGGCGCGCTTGGAATTTGAGAATTCGCTTTACTGTTGAGACTCTTCTCAACGAGAGACCACCATTTCCCGCAAATCCGTCATATGCAGATCTGTAGACATTTATTACAACCACATAGAAGAACATCAGTAGGGGGCTCTTACCTTGATGCGCCCGCCCAATCGTAAGATATCCAATCATTTAAGCTATCCGGTGAGTTCGCGCATAAAATACTGTTGGACTCAAACTTGAATAGAAACTCTGCCCCTGGCAGGAATTCCTCGTAGAAACGGATATCTGTAAGCACTCTATACACATCCTCCTTGCTATCGATACTCCAAGGGTAAGGCAACACTATCAAATCCAGCTTTCCATTGACCATATGATATTGAGTAGCAAAGCTTCGAGAGACCTCCGTCACACTTTCGTTTGTGCCAATAAAAACGAATCGCCAATCATTTGGCACCACTGTAATCATGTGTAGTAGCTGCGGAACGAGATGTGGAATCGGCCTTCCTTCGATAAGAAGAGCGATCTTGGACGTGTCGAACTGGTCCCGAGGGTCACGATCGGGAAACCAGTCCACCTTTATTCTAGGTACTCTTTGAATGGCAGCATTGTATTTGCCCCTGATGTGCCCTTGTATTACGGGTTTGTATACCGGTAGAAGATGCGCGATCGTCCATCTGTTGTGCGACTTAGCTCATGCCTTTCGTCCCGGGTCGAGGTGACTTACGTTGTGAGGAGAGATAGGAGGGCAAGTATCTTCGTTTTGTCTATAGCAAAGAAACCAATACCCTTGGAGCTGGGCCCAGCATGTGAGAATGTCATTTTTGAATAAAGAGCGACGAGCGTTCTGTGTACCTCCCAAACAACGTATCAAGTTTTCGGTGATTCGAGAGTGTGCAATGAGTGACCAAGACTAAATCAAATTCGAGAACAGAAAGAATGTTTGGGCAGAGAGCTATCTGCAGCTTACAGGAACAGTTGATATTAACTGGATTCTGGGATGCAACATCCGCACAGAGCACAGCCCATTGGCTTGACATGGACTAGGAATAAGGTATGACATTTACTTCGTCTCAGGCGTAACTATTCCGCCAAGAAGACCAGGGCAAGGGGGCCTTGCTTTGGTGCGTTTACCACTATTCTTTACCCCCCTGCTATAGAATTCTTAGCGTAATAGTTCCGCCTGTGACGAAGTACTTCGTATAAAGGCCTTGGGCACAAACTCAGCTAGACTAACCTATCACTTCACTAGCTGGTCCGTGACCATAAAAATAGAAGAAAAAATAGCAGATGCCGGGTGCAACTAATGCAAGGGACTAGGATGTGAGAGGAGTTGGGATGCGATACTTGGACCCATCAGGCAGCAGTGTATCTAATCGCTATGAAGACGAAGTTGATGGATTTCTATTCGCGCTTTCGGAGGTACAAGCGTGAAGTATTATTAGCGTGGTTGCAGGGATCCAACCTTTCCAACCCTGTATTATAATAATAACAACTAACAAAAATCTAGAAAACGGGATATTTATATCCACCTACACCTAGAGAGCATTTCTATGTTTTAACTAAGTTTTTCCGATATCTATAGTAAGAGTTATAATATATTGAAATCAGGCAGTCCGGGGTCCTCTCTTATTCGCACTAATATTACTTAACTGTTATACTACTATTAAGTCTAAGAGTGGAGTCTATTTTGCTTAGGAAGATATAATCAGCATATACGACTAGCTATTTACCCTTGTATAAATCCTTAAAACTGTTAAAAAGATATTAAATACAAGTAATATTTAGATATTACTACTAGTTAGAGCTCTGTATTCTACTAAATTCGACATTTTCAGATAGTCCAGAATATATACCTTTAGAGCAAACATTATCTCTAGTGTTAGATCTAAAAACAAAAACTATACTACTTTACTAATGCACCTCCTTAAATCTCATAGGCATAGTCTTATACATACCGAGTGCTAGCAAAGAGAAGAGGTGTTACCCCAAATTATTTTTTCTGGGGGTATAATATAGTTCTATTTGATTGGCCGATTGAACGATAGATACACTAAGACAAAGCCATGCTTACCCCGTATATTCTTAAATAAACATTCAAGAGACTTGTCCGTAAGGAGGCTCGGGGAGGCTTACTCGTAGGTATTTCTTTTCTCGTTGGCTGCAAAGTTGTACTATATTGTTTTATTTAGTTCGCCACCAGACTGGCTTAGTCTAATTAATCATAATCCTATATACTCCGTAGGATTGGAGCCATTGAGTAGTAATATACTTCGTAGTGTTGCCTGAAGTGTTTCGCCGCAATTGCGGTACGAGTAGTTGCTGCTTAAGGCTAGTATGCTCCGTAGTAAAGGTGACGTTTTTATGGCGCATCCTTTCAAATAAGGGAGGATCCAAGCTTTACGCTACTGCCGAATGCAAATTGATTGGCGGAATGAACGACGTACAGGGTTTGCGTTTAAGTTTGGGCTAAGGTGATCCATAACTCTAATACGAAGTAATTTACCTAGGGCAATACCCCTGTAGCCGCGGAGTATTAGCATACCCTACTCTATTCTCCGAGGTCTCGGAGATACCACGAGGTACGCACGTTATGAGATGCGCGAAGGCCCTCTTCTACGGTTATTAATAGGATGTACTTAGTACTAGCTAACCAAAACCCCCCTAATATTCCTAAGGACAAAGATTTTAAGGTAGCCAGCCTTATTATAATTCAGTAATACCGTACACCAGATATAAGCTGCATACAGCCCTACCTACTCTATCAATTTCGTAGCCTCCTTTTTTCTCCTCACCTCACTTTATCCTCTTAATTTTATCGCTTCTTATGCCGCACTCTCTATTTTCGTCATCAAATGTACTAGACTAAGCCCCGTGGTAGCCCATGTCTCGATAGACGAGTAGACGGATGGTATTCGCCCACTCGGTAGAGTTCGACTCGCCCAAGCTGACACCGCATATAAAAGGGGCAATATGAATACCGTAACTTCAGCGCTATTAGTGGGATCAAAGACTCTAGAAACCTGAAAACGATCAGCTGTTCTAGAAGCTAGAATAATAATATACCGGCAGCTCGTCTGTTTGAGCTCCTTTGATATCCACCTACTAGTAGCTTCGCCTCGCAGTCATGGCCTATATATAGTACAAATAAGCATGAAAGGCTTATTAAGTTATTCTCAATTTGTTCAGTCTATACTATATCGGGGTGTTAGAAGGTGTTAGCATATTAAAAACCAGCGATGCTGCTACAGTACTCTTTTCTATAGCGGGGTATAGATAAGAACCCTAGTTTAATAAGAAACTTACTATGTTGTAAATCTGTATAATTGATGGGGCTATGTACCTACTGAGATAGCGTATATAATTAATATGAGATTCTCATTTCGTAGGATGTCAACGCTAATTCGTAAGCTTATACGTTTCTAAATCCACAAATCCTAATATACCAAGTCCAGAGGCGCAGGAGGGGCTGGATTTAGGATAGCGAGAAGGTTGATAAAAATAGTACAGGCCTCAGATACATCCACGGAGCCCTCTTGCTATGATAAAAAAACTTATTTTCTTGTATTATTTCTAACAAAACGGCTTTTCGGCTTCTATCGCTCAGCAAGTTTAGAGAAACAGCATAATACTTCCTATATCATGGCCAACTTATCATCGCACGGCAACACGATCAAGCATATGTTAGATGTTACGAGGAATTCTGTAATATCATTTTTGTCCAATACAACAAAACGAATTCGTGTTGCTGGTGGCATCCTATTATTTGTGTAATCATAATCCGCTATCCCCATCTTGTTATACTTCCCTAATATGTGTCAGGATCCTATCAATAGCGCTTCTATGTTCTACCAATGCGTTCAGAATTCCTACATTGCCCAAGGTATCACTCCATTACGGTGATAATTCCCACTCGCCTTACAACATCTCCAAAGTCGCCCTCCTCGTCGAGAATAGAGTGAACCCAATCCTCACCCCATTACTTATCCACTTCATGTCTGTTGTCCCACCGGACTGGCGATTCCGTTTCATGGGCAGTACCGAAAGCGTCGACTACGTGAATCAAAGTAGTGCAATCCGCGGCCATGTCAAGTCTGGAAAGCTAGATCTTACCTACATCCCAGAAAATATGACCACAGGAAGCCAAGAGGAGATTTCAACATTCTTAACCACTCTTTGGCTCTATGAAACGGTTTTGCAGCCGGCGGAATGGCTATTAGTTTTTCAGACTGATAGTATGCTATGTGCAAATAGCAGACAATCTTTAAACAACTGGCTAGAATACGACTGGGTGGGAGCACCATGGAACCCGAATGGGAGATTTGGGGGAAATGGAGGACTGAGCCTGCGACGCGTCAGCGCTATCATCGATGTCCTCCGCAACCAAGTTCGTGCTCCGAATTCCGATCCTGAGGATGTCTGGCTCGCAGAGAGACTTGGCCACCGACCCGGAGCCAAACTAGCAAACGGAACAGCATCTTTGACCTTTTCCGGTGAAATGTACCGTGGAGAAGCTGAACAAGTACCTGCGGAAGAGGATGATAGCGCGGCCAAAAACACGGATTCTACTAAAGCAGGGGGGTTGATCAAGGGAATTGATGATTGGAGAGATGGGTTTTACGAACCTATGGGTTATCATACAGGAGGCTCGGGCAGTACGCTCCACGGTGGTATTTGGGGGACTCCCGCTCAGCGGCAACATATTTGGAATTATTGCCCTGAGATGAAAATGACGTTGGTAATGGATGCGGCAAAATATGTTCCCGGGGAATGTAACAATCAATGGAAACGATGGGACACAGGTGCCGAGGGGGCGGAGATAGATGACTTGAGTGGAGAAACGGAGGTTATTGACGGGGTAGAATATCCTTTACTGCCAGCAGGATTGACTCCTTGGTAAATTCTTTTTTATATATATTCAGAGCACAGGCGTTATGTAAAAGGAACATTGAGACACCACCTCTGTTGTCTCATTATCTTTCTACTTTTTCTA
The DNA here is from genome assembly GCA_007825325.1 of Lachnellula cervina. Lineage (NCBI taxonomy): Eukaryota > Fungi > Ascomycota > Leotiomycetes > Helotiales > Lachnaceae > Lachnellula > Lachnellula cervina. The sequence continues at coordinate 50,527 of QGMG01000103.1, read as the reverse complement.
TTTAAACACCAAGGTCCATTACAGATTCAAGGTGCTTCGTAGATTAATGTCTAAAATGTGCAACAGCTAGTGCGATAGTCAACACAAGTTTGGCAGCGAATTTGCAAATAACAAGAAGCGTCAGATGCTACTATTGACCCCAAGGAAGATAAACTCCACGGGAAACCCTATGAACTGCTTTAAGACGCGGCGATATGGGTCGCATTTTCTGCATTAGGAGGCAATTATGTATAATCGGTCTTTCTTCATATCTTTCAAGCGCTAACATCGCTTTCCATCCCTTTGTCTCCAGGGTACATCTTGAACCGAGAATTGCACTATGATCCGTTGACTGTTTTCCTAGAAATCTTACAGTTTTCTTTTTTAGTAATTGGGACTTTGATAGTTACCTCATTTCTAAAAAGTTTCATTTCACGTAAAATCAAGCGTGGTTGTCAAGAGAACCAGCGATAAATGCCTCCAACATACTTCACTATCTACTTCAGCTACGACAATGCTTTATCTCCCGCGTCAAAATCCACCATCTTCTTCCTAAGCGTGTCCAGCCCACTGTTCTTCAAGATACTCCTCTACATCTTTGAATTTATAGTCAGGCAACAGACGATTCCAATTATCCGACACAACCCAAGATTTAGCAATACCACTGAGAAGACTACCCTTCACAATAACCTTGGAGAACTGCTCGCTCTGCTCCGGTGGAATGTTGGGATCTGTGAACTGTGGAAGCCATGGGGAGCGGATATCGCCGGCTTGGACATCTGCTTCTCGAAGCGAAGTAATATTAAATCTGCCGCCTATTAAACGATAATAGATAGTTAGCTTATAGGACTTTTCTTCAAAAGAATAGGCTTGTTCAATATCTTCGTACCTCGAACTTTGGCCCCGATTTCTAAAAGCTTAGTATCCGACATCGTGGTTCCACGAATGCCACCAATGACCGGCCACTCGCCCTCGTACTCGATTGCTCGTGCCACAATATTAGCAACGTCGGCCATGGTCGTAAACGTGTATGTGGCTTCTTTGTCGACAAGTGTTATGCCTCGGCGCTTCTGGAAGTCGATCCATAGCGGCATTGTCTTGAGATATTTCAGATTTTCCACCGGTGCCAAATAGTCAATTATCAACCCTGGTTGGAAAAGCGTGTATTCGAGAACCTGTATAAATATTTTGGTAAGATGAGTGGAACACGTGTTACAAGGGAGATATGATGTAGTGACGAACCTTCTTTTCCTTGTTAATCTCTTCGAGGTAGGCCCTCACTTTCGCCTTCTCGCCATACCATGGAAGTTCATCGAATTTCGAGCTTTGAACCCCAAAATCCAGTCAGTTGACATTTCATATTCCTGTGACGGCACCATGGCCCGCCGTATCTTATGAGACAGGTTTCAAAGCTCACCTCGACCACTCATTTGGAGCAAGACGCTTTACCCCTGCTGCGATTGCGGCGTCAATCACATTTATTTGTGCAATGCTACTAGGATCTCCAACTGGGCTGTTGAATGCGAAGACGGTGTGTACACCTTGGAGGATGCTGGTGAGTTGGGCCTTGTCGGTATAATCAGTCTTGGCCCAGGTCACTCCCGGTCGATCCTCCACAGCAACAGGATCCTGGATTTATATCTGTCAGCAAGCGAAATCCTAGCATGATTTAGATTGGTATTATTTAGAAGTTGTACCTTGCGGGAAAGGATGAGGATATCATGCTTTTTGGTTGCTACTAGCACATCGATAATTTCTCGGGAGATGCCTGTAGATTCTGGGTCAGCTTGGGAGCATGGATAAGAAAGGCAGAATGTGCTTGTAGCTATGTATGAATCAAGTTACTCACTCCCTGTACCACCAGCTATTGCGATTTTGACCATTGTTTCCAAGGTTTCTGTTGTGAATTGATAAAATAAGATATTTAGAAATGCTTGATTAATATATCACAATCTGAAGGTGTCCACCCTTTATATATATGCAAAGATTCAGCAGACTAATTGCTTTTATAAGCTACTTGCTTATTCAAGAGCTTGGTAAGAAAGTTTCTCCTCGGTGTAAAATTCTCGAACATGGTTCTAATCCACGAATAAGGGGCTGTAGCAGGCCTGCCATTGGCTCGATAACCGAACTAGTTTTTGGACCAAAACCATGCCGCTCCGCTCCCACCCCAACGAGGACTTCAACCATCTCCAAGAAACAACCCCGCGCTCTTGACTCCATTACCTGTATTTCAAAGCATACCTGTGAGATCCAGGTCTTAGTCCTAATGTCCTGTGTGGGCAACGCTAGTTCCGCTGAGATCGCACCTGATCCACTTCCATGCCAATTAAAACCATATCTCGTCTTACTCGACAGAACCCCTGTCGGCCTCCCAATATGTCTGCAATGCCAAAACGCCCTTCTTCCTAGGAGTATCATGGACCACCTCCGAAAACAACACCAACTGCCCGTTGAGCTCCGGCCAGCCGTCCGATATCTAGTGTCAATGTTACCGCAACTAGACGCCTCGGACTTACCCCGCCGTCCCGACGGCTCGGCTCCCTTGAAAGCATTGCGCATCGTAGAAGCATTCCAATGCAAGAAGTGTCTTTTCATACGTCAGGATGTCACTGATGTGCGGAAACATATCAATAAAGAACACGATCTTTCGGCCGCGGGAAACTATAATGAGATACAAGCGCAGTCTTGGCTGGGGGGTAGGAGAGCTGTGTATTGGAGAGTTGAAGCGGGTTTGGATGAGTTGGTGGAGGATGGGCCGCATTGTGTTTGGGGTTTCTTTGGAGCGGGGTTTGGTGATAAACTCCCGAGGAAGTGGCCGGCGGAAGCATATCAGAAGCGTCTGACATGAAATTGGCATCATGAACTGTGATTCTTACATGTTTTTTCGATTATTGATAAGCAGCTTACTGTCTACCTATGCTTGATGATTTGTTACTGAAGTTTTAGCTCGTTCGACTTTAAAGCCGTAATCGATTTTCGCCCGGATGTCATAACATAAACCATTAGAGCTCTAGATTGTTATCAACAGGGTGACCGGCGTAACTTAGTTAGAAGATCTTGCTTAAAGAGCTTGTCCCACCCTCTGCACCTACATAGCTAATCCAGCCTCACACGAAACCATCAGCTCTACTGCTATCCCGCCTCCCAGTAAACCCCCCATATCACAATATCCTCCATATCTCACCCCACCCCCGTTCACCCCAAAACCAAAGCAAGCCCCGTAACCACCGCCCCAACACCCTCCCACACCCCAGCCAGCCTCCACATCCACTGCCCTCCTGCACCTCCATCTTGGCCCCAGAACACCAAAGCAGTCAAGCATCGCATCGGAACCGTAAGTTTGAAAAACGTGCGGTTCTCTTGCCACGCTGCTAGCGTATAGTAGATCCCCATTGCTATTGCTGCCAAGGAGTTGCCTGCTTGAAAGTCAGTGCCAATGGAAGAGGTGGAGGATTATAGATGTATGTCTATGTAGGGGGAGAGCGAGGGGAGGACCGTTTGTAGCGGGGATGCAGGAGTTTGGGAGTCCTAGAGCGGTGGTGGCGCTGGTGGGTGAGAGGAGGTGTGTAATGCCAGCGAGGGAGGCTGTGAGGCCGAAGAGGTAGATTGTGTAGGCTGGGAGAGAAGGCATAGTGATGGAATGGTTGAGGTTCATGTACGTGGTGCGTGATATATATTTGGGTAGCCAGGTGAGGTGAGGTGGGGTGGGGTCAGTTTGGTATCAAGTAAGATACTATTCCGCTGTTCATCTCTGAGGTTACACCAGGTCATGTGCTTCACCTGTTTAGTTCCTTGTGGAGGTGCACTTCGAATACAATTTGAATTTGGAATATATTTAAAATTAACGGCGCCAGACTAATAAAACGGATTTTTACCCAGATCTCAAACCATATCCCCGTTCCGTCCCCTCTTACCTCCCCCCTCATCCGCACTATCATCCAAATCCTTCTTCTCAGCTCTCCGCTCTGCAAATCCTGCCCTATGCATCCACTCCCTCGCCGCCTTCCTATCCTTCCTATCATATATCTTCTTTACAATCTCCTGTTTCCTCAGATACATCCCATCAGGACTATATCTCTCTTTTTCCCCTTTTCCCGACGCTTCGTGATGAGCCACAGCCAGATATGGCGGATGTATGTGTATTCTGCTATACTGGCAAACGTAATATGTGTGACGAAGCCGATGATGCTGCGGATCCAGGGGGAGAAGGCGAGAGAGATGGAAACAATAATTACGCCTACTGAGATTGGAACTGATGTCTCGATTAGTACTACCCTTCCCACAAGGACTTGATTCGATTTGAAAACAAATAGAGAAATGACTTACAAATCAGCTTGAATTGATGTTTTATTGACATACTGTTCCCTCCTCCTGGTGTCTGGAACTCAGTGGAGTTCATGCCAAACACGGAAGTCATGAACGAGAGGGGCAAGAAGATGATGGTGACGATTGTAAAGAGCATGATTGAGCGACCTTGGATTACGCTTTCATCGGCGCGTTTCAGGGCTAGTTTAGCTTCGATAATGCTTGCTTGTTGTTGTTTGAGGCTTAGGAGGTGGTTAAGCTAGAGATGTGTTAGTTTGTATGCATCGATCTGGTATATTGCGGTCGGCAATATGCGGGCTAATGTGTGGAGGTTTGGGCGTGGGAAAATACCTGATCAGATACGGAAACAGAATTCTCTTCCAACTCCAGCAATGCTTGTCTCCGAAGTATGATGTTATTGCACACTCGCTTGGCAAACTCCACGGTACTCTGTGAGATCAAGCTAGAATTGTTGGCTGTACTGCTTCTGTTGAGCGCTCTGTATGGAACGACAGACCCACTTTGAGTAGGAGAATGATTATGCTGCCCGGCCAGAGGATCTTCGGCACTATGCGGCGAGTTTATCGTCCCCAATAGATTTTTGATATCGAGCATAATATCACGTAGTTCTATGGGCGACTTTTTTTCATCTTGCTGGTGTATATTCTCAAGATGCCTAGAGAAATCCTCGAGGACGTTCAATTGCTGGGTGTAGATTCGGGACATCATACGTAGTTCCTCGATAATGTCGTGTGCCTCCTTCAACAGCTCGCCTTCAGGGTTGATGTTCAGGTACGTTCGAGCTGTCGCTTCGAAGTCTAGATGACGATCTATTGCGTTTAGTTTGTCAAGATGCTGCCAGAATGTGGCATAGGCCACGGTCGTCATCCCTGACTACCAGAATATCAATTCTAAGTTCCTATTGAACCTCAAGAAAAACTTACAACATGACTCAGAGCATTCGAGAAGATATCGAGGACTTCAGGGCGCTCGTCCACAGGCTTTGTCAAGTCGAAAAATACTGTTGAGCACTGATTCAAGATCACCAATCCCAGGTCATAGACTGATTGCACTTGCCCAACTCGGAGGTGATCCAGGCGGGCGCGAATTCCTTTGTGAACCCCGGAAAGATCTGGCTTGTTTCGTCCCCACCGTCTAGGAAAACTTGTAATAATGGTATCTAGAAGGTGTCAGAAATACGTTTCCTGCGAAATGTAAGTCAACTCACTGTCGTCAAGAATGTACATCCACAACTGATCAACCATAACCACTCGAGTAGTCCTGGAGATGTTCTTTCCCTCCTTGGTTTCCCGGTACACAACTTGATCTTGATCTCTTCCATCGGTATTTGGAAGTTTCCAATAATATGACTGATCCAGTGTTCTCCGGGAATGAAGAGGCGGGTTTTGAAACAGGTGATCCCGCAGTAGCCTGACATCCGGCTCAACGTCCATGGCATCGTAAAGCTTGGCAATACGCATTAGATAGTTTCCCAGCGGCCCCCGTGTCAATGGCTTTGCTAGCTTCTCTTTCTCTTTCTGCTTTTCGCGTTCCTCGGTGGTTCCAAAGCCAGTCAATGCCCGGGCGTGCTTAATCTTGATTTGCTCAGACAACTTGATAAATTCGGCTTTCAGGTTTTCTGTATCGTGGGACTGGGTTTCCTGGTGCTTTTGGGTGATTTTCATAGTCTCTTCGGCGATCTTCTTTCGTCGCTTGTGGCTTTCCCAATGCAAGTAGGGCATCTATTTATTCATCAGCATACATAACTTCTGGTGGCTCGTGTACCGCCTACAAAAACGATAAAATTGCTAGTATTGCCGCCATTGGCACATGTTGTTTCTAAGATAATTAGTAGCCTGAGCATTGCGACTCATTGGTGAGTAAGACGTACCGGGAGATATTCGAGAACAATGTGCACGCATGTGTCTAGCATGGACTGGATCATAACTGCCGCCATGTTGTAGCGAGGTCCAGAACTCGCGACAGAGAAGATCAGAAGATCTCCTGAGATAATTTGGGTCTTGACGATAGTTGTACTCCCCGGGCGTCTTCTCATCGTAGTAGCGACCGATGGCTTCCTAAAACACGGTCGGTATGTGGGAACGGGGGAGGTCAGAGCCCAAAAAGAACATACCTCAATCCAATGCATATTGTTTGCGGGAATGTGGAAATATCGAATGGTATTTGGTTCACATGCCTCAGTCAGTGGATTGTCTTCTTCCTTAAACAAACAATCATTTAGGGGATACTTCTTCATCTTGTAGCTCATGAAGGATGAGTTGCAAGCCGGATCGGATCTTCTGAGAGTAATCTTTGTGATTGTAAGTCCGTATGAATCATCAGGGCGTGGTCTCGGGTCCTTCTGTGGATCAACCCTTCTTTTGTTTTTCTTTGGCTTTGGTTTTGCTTCCTCTTCATTGCCTTTGCCGCCGCGAAGTGTAAATAGGAGACGGTCCAGACGAGCTTTGGCGCTGGCTTCCTTTCCTTCCCGGGCCTTCTTCTCCTCTATATCCTTTTTCTCCTGTGCCTTCTTCGCTCCTTCTGGATCATTGGGCCTTTGAGTGATCGGAGCTTTGTTCCACTTCCTAACCTTATCTAAGATCCGTCGTTCCCAATTTTGACGCCGTATAGACTCTTGCTCCTCAAGCTCCATTTCTTGGATCCGCTCCTTGAGAGTTCTTATGTTTTCCTCTCTCGAATCGATGGCATGATTCTTCCACTGTGACCTGCAGCTCTCGTAATGCCACATACGCAGTGCATTTTCGGGCGTCGAAGCAAAGCTTAATCGGAGTTTCTCAATTCGGTCGATCTCCTTCGCGATTCGATGTGCCTCAATTTTCATTTTCTCAATGGTCATTTTCATTTTCTGAGCATCCTTTTTCGTGGGGTTATTGAGTTTCGAAAGGAAATATTCTTGATCATGGAAACGTATTCGGAAATACTTGACAAGACAGTCATCCTGCAGCCGGTCGGGGATTTCATAAGGGATGAAATCATCATCCGTGGTATCCTCCACTGCCTCGGTGGCAATTTCGATATGTTTTGAAGCCATATACACGTTGAATGACAGTGATCGAGGGCGTGGGCAAGGGGATGTAGCCTCACTAAATAGTGCTGGCCTTGTACCCTCCACCACACCGGTACGGGCCATGCCCGTCATGTTAGGGCCTTATCGGACAAGCCAAATGGTGGGGTTTGCGGCTCAATTTACTCAAAGCGGGCGTGGGCTTGAGATCTGCTGGAGCCTTATTGACATTGACCAATAATATTCGAACTCTATACTCCACCAGTATCCCGCCTTTGAAGAGAAAGCAAGGTTCAAGAGGATCAATTGGCGAGCTGAGGTGCAAGTGAACGCAATTGTAAGCAATTGGGGGCTAAAGTGCAAGGCTAGACCAGGGTCTTGCGACCGATCGATTCAGTCGTGTTTTTAGGGGAAATTATAAGGATGGGAGGGGAGAGGAAAAAGCATCGCGAACTCGTTTTTGAAGTCTTCTTGCGATCGGATGTGACTTCAAAGTCGGGAACGTACAGCATTGTGTAACTTTACGAGACTGAATTTGGTATGTGGTAGCTTTGTATGTCCAGGGTGCTTGCAGGGTTTTCCCCTACTCGCTGCCACAACAATGCCATTGACAACCACATTTACTACGGAGTATCTCGTTCGGCCCTTATCAAGACCTCTACTGTAAGAGTCAAGTACAACTTTGTGGAGCCTTTTGCTGGCAATATAAGAGTAGATACAGATGAAAGGAGAGACGAAAGCAGAGAGCGAGAAGAGCGTGTGGAACTCAGCAAAAGGCATGCACTTTGTAAATCCAACGTCTTTCATAAAGCCTGCAAATCAAGCAGTCTACGCTTGCAGATTCTCAGCCTCAAGATCTCATTTGGAGCAGTTTTGTACTGAAGACTGGAGAAGAAACCTTTTAGCAAGACTGCCTTGCGATGGGACGTGGTGTCTTGTGGTGAGACTGGGAAACTGGCAGGGCGCTTCCCAAGACATGTGTAGAAATAGCAATATACAGATTTGGTTGATTGAATTAATGGGGTGGAAACGATTGAAATGCCACTATACCGGTACTTGGCTATTTCTTCAGTACTGTATTTGCTGGCAAAGACCATCGCGATGTGATGTGCTGTACAACAACAACCCATAGAGCAGGAGAGCTCCGTATCCATACTCCGTAAGGTACTGTAGCATATGACTACCGGCACGACTAGCAGGGTTTGACCCGCCTGAGACGGACAACAATAGCACATGTACTTACAGAGGGAACACTGTACAATGTAATGTTGCAATGTCTTGAATCAACGTGCGCGACGCTCTACTAAGTCGTGATGGTGGTATGGGACAATAACACAGTAGTAGTTGAGGTTATTCACAACATCGATTCTTGTCTTGTCTTGCCTTGTCTGGTGTGCACCGTCTACTTCGTACAGTAATAAGGTAATACTCGTAAAATAAGCTCGAGGCCGCTAGAGAATGAGAATTTGTAGATCGTGACCAGCCTTACTCGTTAGTACGACCACCATCCCCAATCCTGCGCCAAATCGACCCCTTTTCCCCCTTTCCAACCCAAAACTGCCTTATTAATAATAATTCGACGTCGCTAGACCGCCAGTCGCTCGCATTTCTCTTGTATTTGGCTTGGCTTGGCTTGGTGCTCAGACTACCAGACGCCCCCCTGACGCTACAGCCTCTCCGGTCCAGATGTGACGATGGACGACTCTCCACATAACAACAAAACAGATCACCATCAGTCAACTGCTCCCTCACCCTCACCCTCACCCTCACAAACCCCCCAACCGATCCTCACGCGAATCCCCTTCCCCTCCTCTTCCTCCGCATACCCCAGTAACGATCCTTTGGCTCCCGATGCCGCCGCAGCTCTTGCTGGAACACCTCCCCCTGATCTCAGTATGCAGCCAGAGCCCTCGGGGCATAGGCGGCGGCGGAGCACCTTGCTAAACACCACGGATATCAGTAGTGCTCGGGGGAAAGCATCTGCGAAACGCAATGATTTACAGGAGGAGCCGAAGGTTGGAGAGGTGGCAGACGACGACGATATGAAGAGCACCAGCGATGAGGTCGAGCTGGACGATTTATCAGATGATGGACTACAAGACGACGAAGAAACCGGCCTGACGGGGAAGGTTAAGGGCCGGAGGAAACACAAGAAGAGGCAGAATACACAGCTGGACCATCGGATAGCGGGAGATATCAAGATCACCGACGAGGAGAAGAAAGAGGCGGACCAGAATGTGTTCAAAAGAAGCTTGGTCAATGGAATATTGATTGGACTGTGGTATATCTTTTCATTATCAATATCAATTGTAAGTTGCAGAAGCTGGCAGACCTCTTTCCCTCGCCTTCTAATCCCCCTTTATAGTACAACAAGTGGATGTTTTCAGCCGACCACCTCGACTTCAAGTTCCCCCTATTTACAACCTGTATGCATATGCTGGTGCAGTTCAGTCTGTCGTCCCTCGTTCTATATTTTCTGCCGCAGTTCCGACCACGATACGACTCCATTTCAAATCCCCATAACGCCCAGACCACAGATTCGGACCTGGCACAACATGAAGCAGACTCCAAGAAGCCGTTGATGACTCGGATGTTCTATTTCACACGTATAGGACCATGCGGAATGGCCACGGGTCTTGATATTGGCTTGGGAAATACCAGTCTGAAGTTCATTACCCTTACTTTTTACAGTATGTCTCGAAGATTTCCCTTTTAGTTTGCGGTACTAATTCCTTCCAGCGATGTGCAAATCCTCATCCTTAGCATTCGTCCTCCTCTTCGCGTTCCTTTTCCGCCTCGAAACACCCTCCTGGCGTCTCGTTGCCATTATTGCTACAATGACAGTTGGTGTAGTAATGATGGTAGCCGGTGAGGTGGATTTCTCCACCCTAGGCTTCATTCTCGTCATATCTGCAGCATTCTTCTCCGGCTTCCGCTGGGGCCTCACCCAAATCCTCCTTCTCCGAAACCCAGCAACATCCAACCCTTTCTCCTCAATCTTCTACCTCGCCCCCGTAATGTTCTTCTCCCTACTGCTACTCGCCATCCCAGTAGAAGGTTTTCCCGCCCTCTTCCAAGGCCTGGGAACACTCATGGAAGTCAAAGGAAGCATCCTCGGCCCATGTATCCTTCTCTTTCCCGGCGCAATAGCTTTCTGCATGACAGCTTCCGAATTTGCCCTCCTTCAACGAACCTCCGTCGTAACACTCTCCATCGCAGGCATCTTCAAAGAAGTCGTCACAATCCTTGCGGCAGGCCTCGTATTCCACGATACCCTCACACCGATCAATATTTCCGGCCTCTTTGTTACGATCGGCGCCATAGCAGCATATAATTACATCAAGATCCGCAAAATGAGGGAAGATGCACAAATCGAAGCACACAAACAGCATATTATTGAGCGTGGCACAGGAAGCGGCAGTGACGCAGATGAAGAAAGTGGGGACAGCGAAGAAGATGAGTGGAATACGATAGAAGGAACAATGGTTACGACAGACGGCGATATAATACCCACACCGGGCTCTGCGAAAAAGAAAGGCGAGAGCTCGAGAGCGAATGGCGAACGTGCGAGGAGCAGGAGTGAGCTAGAGGCTTTAGCAACTAGTAAGAGAGAGTTGAGTGATTAGGTGTATAATAATATTGGGCTAAAACACACATTGGGAAGCGGTGGTTGGCATACCCTGGCGTTGGATGTATCCATATGGATAGATATATATAGTGGCATGTTCCATAGATGGAATTTCTATACTTGTTCTGCTATCCTGGTCTCAGGGGTTCTGCGGGAAAGCTGGATCGCTGTACAACCCATACGATACTCAAGGACAGTCCCTCAAGTGAGGAACTGGCCCTTTACTTTCTGTCCTACTTGTAAGAAATTCAATCTTGTTTTTGTTGCACCTCTCAAAGTTCTTCCCATGCTGTTTATTCCAAAACCAAGCGAGTCTTTGCTTCTCAAGACTAGCTACATCTTGCCAGTGCGTAATAGAGTTGAGAGATAACCCTGGTGACCGAAGTGCCAGACTTCCGTCCGCGTACTACGAATGATTGGTTCTCCTTGCTGGAAAGCTCACGGGGGGAAGTATAGGGTAGGTAGGGCTTATTGTCGCAGCTGGTATTGATTTCTGCTTGCAAGCTTGGTTTTACCATTTTTTTCACTAAGATAATTGTATATAGACGCCGCTGTGATCTTTCTAGATGAAAGCGATGCAGTTTTGTATGCCTATCATACTTATAAAACAACATGGAGCAAGCGCTGCCAGGGCAATAAGCAGCAAAGAGTAGTACCTATCTTAGTAGGCAAACTCCAGAGACAGATTTCTTTTTGGTAGGGAATCTTCCCTGCAGGACCTAAAGGTAAATTTATACTAGAGAATTGAGGTTAGCCGGCACTTTCAGTTTTCCTGATATGAACATAATTATTTTGCACTTAAAGTGAGATGTATTTTTGTTAGAGTAACGTCAATTAAAATCAGATTATCTATTCCCCTATGGCCCTCGTCGCGAAATGAAATTAAAGGCATACAATGCCATCGTCCACGATAGACTCTAGGGTACTTACAATCTTCTCAATTATCCTCCGTTTCATGCGCTATATTGACAATTCCAGGGAAATCGAGATTTCCATCAATATCCCACCATTCTGATTTGGCTTTCGCAACCATTGTAAAAAGATATGTCTCTTCTCGAGGAATAACACGAGGAAACAATTTCTTCAACTCTTCTTTAGCAATGGCGAGATCGCCACGGTCTGGAGCAACAATGCAAATATCAGTCACCCTATCCTTCTTTACTCGAATGGCCCCTTTGTACATTTGGTGTCTGAGATTCATGGGCCCGGCTTGAGCGTGGATACAAACAAGCTTATCGGGAGTCCAGAGGAATGCAACTGTGCAGCCATCTACGCCCACAGCAGTGATGTCTTTCTGAGAAGGATTTGCGATTTTGATTTCGTTTGGGTCTACCAGGATGGTTCCCATGCGATCTTCTAGAGTAGGCATGTTGTGTGAAGTAGTGGTTGGTGTGATGGAATTTATTTGGTAGCTAGTGGCTCCTTTTATAGTTAAGTTGTTTATATTGTTCCAGTTTTGCATTTTGTTTACTATCCTGGTAGGTTCTTTGTTGACTTGAATGGTCTTAGCTGGACTTTTTAACTATTATTATTATTTCCAAGGAATAATGAATAATAGAACGTCTTTGTGATCTTCCACCTACCTCCAAACAGGCAGTAAATAATAAATCTAAAAGACAAAGCCATGCCTTGAATTTTGGATTTTCTGTGTCTTGACTAATTAAACTAGCATTAGTATGAATACAAGCGGTTGTATAAGCAACCTGGTAAATGCTTATATGGGGAGAGGATGATAGACTTGCGGATTAGTTGGCAATTAACAAGTCATGCCGCTTAAAAATTCAAGGTTTAAGGAATGCTAAGCCCGAAAAGGTCTTGAGTAATAGAAACGATCTCGCTCTCTTTATGTATAAAAATGCTGCAAGACGGAGGCCAACCTTTCGGATCTGTATCCTTCCGTATTCCACCGAGATTGACCGAACTACAGTAATACAACCGTTTTATTCATTGCTATCGGTGCAATGCTAGATTGCACTAATGAAGAATCGTAAGTATTGATTATCTTTTGAGTGTCCGTAAATCCGTTTTGGTTGAAGTTTTTTCGCCCGGCGGATGAATATACACTCCTAAGCTCCGCTGGTTGCACCGCTTTAGCAGATTTTCGCGCTCTTCGACCAATAAGATAAATACAACTTGTCGTCAAAGAGACGTAAGCGATAAACTCGGACATTGGCATATATTCAAGCTTAGTCAAAAAGACTGTTCATAAATGTTAGTTGCCATCTTCACAGAAATATATATGACTTGCTTCATGCTGTCCAATTTAGAGCCGCTCATCCTCTAACATTCTTCTACTTTCCCCCCCCAGGAACCATGTCTTCTAATAAAGCAATCATCGTACAGAAACTCGGACTTGCTCAGGTAGTCGACGCGCCTTTGCCAAAACTCCGAGATAATTACATACTGATCGAAGTTCGTGCTATCGCACTTAATCCAGCCGACTGGAAACACATCGATTATCTATCTCTGCTTGGAAACTGGTGCGGTTTAGATTATGCAGGAGTTGTAGTAGAGGTTGGGAGTGCAGCTACTAAACCATTCAAGAAAGGAGGTAAGAACCCCACTTCACTGCCATTTAACGCCCAGGCTTATATTTACAGATAAAATCTGTGGCGCCTGCCATGGTGGCAATACTGTCTATCTTGAGGATGGATCATTCGCCAAATACATCACTGCAATAGGCGATTGCCAGATTCCTATCCCCTCAAACTTGTCATTCGAACAAGCCTCCACCCTCGGCGCGGGCATGATAACCATCAGCCAAGCTCTGTACAAATGGCTCCAACTACCTCTCCCTCCTGCTGTCGTGTCTCCAACCCTCCCGGTCCTCATCTACGGAGGCGCTTCAGCGACCGGTGTTCTAGCAATCCAGTACGCGAGATTGAGCGGGTGCCAACCCATCATTGCCACTTCCTCACCCTCGAACTTTGAGTTCTTGACAGAACTAGGCGCGGACTATGTTTTCGATTACCATAATGCGGAAGCTTGCGTCAAGGAGATCCGAGAAGTGACAGGCGATTCCCTCACTCGTGTTCTTGACTGCATCGGCGTAGAAGAGATCTGCTTCCCTGCTATGAGCACCACCACAGACGGAGTGTACTGCACGGTGAGTGATCGCCCACCAGGAGAGATCACGAATCCGAAAATCAGACGCGAGAGGGTGGAGGGATATACGGCTTGCGGAGAGCCGTATGAGATGATGGGGCACAGGTTTGAGATTAACGTGCATGATTATGAGTTGGGGAAAGCGTTTAACGAGATCAACACGAAGCTGATTGAAGACGGTAAAATCAAAACGCATAAGATTAGTACAAATGAGGGCGGTGCTGGATTGGAAGGGGCTTTGGCAGGAATGCAGTTGATGAGGGAAGGCAAAGTCAGCGGAAGAAAACTGGTGTATACGATTGATTAAACAGCTGTCCCAGCTGGGAAAAGTTGTTCGTTGTGTTTGAACGTACTGTTTTTCACTTGTTATTTTGAAGTCATGCGAGAAGCTTTTAACAGACATTATCTTTATTATTCAGATGATTGCATATTCATACTATAGATCACGACATAGCAGCTATCCTTTTCTTAAGTTCTTATTCATGGCGCCCAACTCGTCAGCTTTTTCTCCAAGACCCCCATCCCCACCCAGCCCCAGGCGGGCTCTTGAATTTCTTGCTGTCAGGCACTTTACTGCAGATAGAACAGTCATGTTTTCTATACTCATTGCATACTGAGTACCAATTGCAGTTCATGGGATGAACAGTTTCATCCTGGTTATTGCACCGAGTGGTGGTAGTGTCTTTGTGGCCACAGCTATACGTGGTTGTACTTGATAGACACATAGTGTATATCAGGTGTTTTTAAGATGCGGAAAGGTTTAGTAAACGCCTATAATTAAAAGACTAAAGATATAGCTGGACCTTCCAATTGTTTCCCTTGACAAAGTAATGATATCATTGTTACTCATCTGTTACGATGTACTTTGTATGTTATGTTCGAGCACTGTGAATTAATTTCTTTGTGCAATAGAGCGAGTGTTCTTCCTTGCCGTGCCCCGCAAAATCCTTGGATCGCTATCTCTTTTTGAGATGAACATTAGCTTATGCTTCCAATTCGGATTGTGACCTACAATACGCCTTCTTGACGTTCCTAGTTCATGATCTCGCTCTCACTCTTTATCACTCTGCTTCTCAAATCAGGACTTTTTCATCACAATTCACATTTTGCCCAAAACCAACTATTATAGTTGGGTGCCTCAAAGGTCAACCCCGATATTCATTATACTTACCCCTTATTCCTCAACTCCTTTTAGGCGAGAAGTTCTCACCGAAGAAAAACGGTTATTTCCACCCTTCCCTTTCACCTCCGTCCCGAACGCCGGCACATGCTGCAATCTCGTTCAACATCAGCTTCAACCTCCACCAAGTTCTGGCACTCTCGCCAAGAATGAGACCATCGGCCTCCCACTGGACAGCGGATTACCTTATGGGTCATGTGACCGCAGGGGTGATGTTGTGATGTTACATGGCACATGTTGGTGTTGTTGGATTGTGTTGGTGCAAAGAGAGCATAGCCAGATGAGCTGAGTGGACGTACTGTGAGTGGAATCATTTATACTAGGTGGAAATATCGTTGTTAGCGAACAGTTCTGCTGTTTTATACATGCTTTAATTATCAGGTGGAGACCATAATTTATAATAAATCACTTGCGGATATCAGATAATTCCACTGGACTACTGCTGCAAAATGTGAGAGTGATCAAAGAAGACTTTTGTCCTTTGCATCTTGTATTTGGTGGTTTATGATTCGCATATCTTCATTGTGTCACTTTGTGGGAGTCCAGTTTCGATTGTAGTCTCCGTTTTCTAGTTGTGGGAATGGATGAAGATGTGTTTATTGAGGAAACGTAGGTTGATTCGTTGAATTAGTTGTAGAGAGGCTGTATTTATATCGAGGTTTATATCTTGGTCTTCTGAGAATGCATGAGAAATTATTCACACCTGTCAGTTCATGCATGTACTGGAGAGTGAAGACTAGGCAATGAAACTCCTCACTAAAAATTGAAAAGTTTAAACAAGGCTACAAGGCCATCTCATGCTCATGTGCCCGAGGAGACCGATCCTAGTAATATACCCTCTTTCTAACATTATAGAGCTCATTAGTCTATCTGGGTATCATCGCAATATTGTTCATCTCTCACGGACCCTTCATCACCTCAGCTTCAACCCTCCACTCCGCACGAAGCCCTTTGCCGACCTTCGCAAACATACTCTCAATGTCAGTAATGGATATGCCTATACTTTCTTGCCCTTTCAGGTAGATCACCAAGCGTATGCCATGTTTATGGCCTTTCTTGCCCAGGCCATGAGACACCTCGGATCGTAGAGAAAGAATCCCACCTTTTGCGGAAGACTCGCCCTCGATGGCGCTTTTTCCATACGCAGGGTGGATTGTAGCGATTAGTTGCGCTAGAGTACCGATATAACGACACCACCAGGTTAGGTCGTGGCCAATGAGATCTTGCAGATTATGGGCTAATTGCTGGTCGATAGGTCCTAAGTCTGAGCCCCACCTGGAGCACATAGTAAGTGCAAGTATAGCCCGTACCTCATGCGTCAAGCCCGGAAGGCCTGCAAGTGCTCCGGATATGGGTTCATGCAGGGCTTTGGCAGAATTGGCATCTCCAGATTCACCCATACCGATCCAGGTATTCTGCACCACATATTGAAGTACCTCCAGTGAGAATATGCTCGGAACCTTAGTTGTGAGACCAGAAGATATCGTCTTTGCAACTGCTTCTGCAGATTCGTAAGGCATAACTGATCCTGTCAGCTGAGACAGAGGGTTGCTTTCTCGGACGTGAGGTGGGAGCTTCATGTGTAAGACGCCCTCTCTATTTCCGCCACTACAGAACGTAACTTGCTTGATCTTGGGAATCGCTTCAACGAGGGCTTGTACCACCGTGACAATAGCTGGGAACTGCTCCCGTCTCCTCTTTGAAAGTCCGAATATCTTTCTCTCGTCGGTATTATTCGCGTGTAGCATCTCCCGCCATTTAATGAATCGATGTCCCTCGACGGTATATCCTCCAATAGCCGGGATTGGGTAGGGCTGAATGGGATCCGTGTGCATGAGCATACTCCCATATCCTCGGAAACCACCCCCGCAGAAGTATATTGTCACTCCATCCTTGTGATCAGCTTGCTCCTTCAACTTGGGAAACCTGGCCGTTAAGCCGTCGAATGTTTCCTTCATTGTCCGTCTCAAATCCTTCTTGACCTGTTGTTCTGACACTTTGGTTTGCAATGCTGCTGAAACTTTTGCTGCACCGTATGGCATGCTTTGTGCAGCCTCTGCAGCCAATATATCGTACTCGGCCGTGGAGGAGTTGACATAAGTCATCTGCACACTGCCACCACCGAGGTCCATGAATAGCCCATCCACTTGATCAAACCCGCTTCTTGCACCCATGGCGCCAAACAGACTCTCCACTCCCGGACTCAGCAGACCGACGGTCAATCCGCTTGATTTTTGGATTGCCGCTAACATCTGGTCCTTATTGCTCGCCGTACGCATTGCCTCCGTCGCAAAGACATTTATGTTCTCCTTCGGCACACCATGGGCATCGCAGATCTGCTTGAAGCGCGCCATTGTGGCTGCTACTTCGCTGATAATCGTCGGTGGGAAATTGAGGGTATCGCTAGAGGAATGGAGAGCGTCGTACAGCGAGATTCCTGCCCGGTCGCGGTACAGGCAGTGCAGGAATCGGCTTCGAGGTGGAGAGAGGTCGGATATGGAGAATCGAATGCCGTTGCTATGAGGTGAAGAGGGTCAGAATCTATCAAGACGGTCCAAATATAGAGATTGTCCTAGCTACCTGCCCATGTCCACGAGTCCGTAGAGAGCCTTGGCCGAGTCCTTGAACGGAGACATTTTGGATTCGAAATTTGTGATTGTTACGGGCTCTTCCAGTTCGTCTGCAATGCCGACTGCCATCTTGAGGTATGATGAGAGATGAGAGATCTCGGTGCGGCTGAGATAATACAACGCGTCGAGTAGGTACTTGGGTTTACTTTGAGTCTTGAAGCTGAACTGGAACCTGAACCTGACTACCCCTCCATGACTGAAAATGAATACAGAATGACGCAGATCACGTGTGGTGTTACCCCGCCCCCTTTTCGGAAGAACTGAAGTAAAGCAGCTTGGAGTTCAAACCGTCCCCCAATAATAATGGACTATAATACTCTATAATCAGTACACCAACGGAAAGCTTACTAGATCTCAACATCTTCAGTCACCTGGTAAATTTAAAATATACTGCATGGTTATGCAACTGGTTTGCACACCCACCAAGTGAAAAGGGGTATCTTGACTACTCTCACATCTTAAATTTTGATATTACTACGAAAGGCCCTACTTAGCATACGTAACGCTATATCCCTTAAAGTAGGTCTCATCTCCAACGATCTGCAGAGCTCCGTCCTCATCAACAGTAAGATACTTCCCATTCTCCTTTTGCAACGAATACCCCTTTCCAGCAGCAAAGCTCACCGTATACGTCTCAGCACCAGTCGCATTACGGACCAGGGCAGTATGGCTTCCAATATACCTCCCATCTAGCGCACTGCTAATCGTAAAAGTATTCCCTCCATCAACAAGATTATGCACCACCCATCTCTGCGCAATACTTTCATGCTGCGACGTTGCCTTGGTGGCTGTGAAAACCCCAGCTGGCTTCCCGGGATTTGCCAGCGCGTACCCGCCCATCTCGAAAACGATATATCGTCCCTCAGTCAACGCACCGCGCATCTCCTTGAAGCCCTGTTCAGACAGACCAGACACGTTTCTAGCATCGATTTGGTTGTCGTAGGGAACAAGTGGTCGAGTATCTTTGTATTGACTCTCGCAGTAACTGGCTCCGTCGTAGTTCCCACTCGCATCTGTATGTGGAGCTGGTGCATCGGGCAGGCTGGGAAGTGAATAATCGGGGTTCGCAAAGTCGAACGCGTTTACGAGAGAAGACATGTGTTCACGTCTCCACGGCACCATTTCGTCCGTCGTGACATTCTTGCCCTTGGCAGCTAACCACTCCTCCACAAACATGATTTGAGAGTTATGGTCCGTGTGCTCAGTGAACACGGGCCCTCCGCGTGTCCACGGGGATACGATGTAAAATGGGAGTCGAAACCCAGGGCCGCTGTAGGTATACCCGACCTCGTTGTACGGATCTTGGATCCATTCCCCTGCGGTGCCGGATGGAGAATGATATGGTACTACATGGTCGCCCCACCCCCCTGTCTCATCGTACGAGATTATGAGTGCTGTTTCTGCATAGCCTTTGCCCTGCGTCACGGCGTCCACAACTTTCTTTTGCAGCCAGGCGCCGTCTCGTGGGGAGTAGGGTGGATGCTCAGAGAGTTCAGCTGGGCCTATGATATATGATACTGCTGGGAGAGTTCCATTTGCTGCTTGAGCGTAGAAGTCATCGAGCGAGGAACCGACCATTCCTTTGTTGCCGAGTTGACTTCCTGGCAACGCGTCTTGAAATTGCTTGAACCACGCAAGAGGATTATCATCAAAATTGTCGGCGTCTTGATACACACTCCAGGAAACATTGGCATCTTGATAGTGCTCAGCGGCGGTCTTCCAAGAAAGCGGATAACAATTGAATCCGTCGGCCTCGCAACCAGGAGTCTCGTTATTGTCGATGTAGGGATAACCGCCTTCTGATTCGGTTTGCGGGGAGCCGGGGACGTTGATAGATCCGGAAGCCCATGCTACACGGTTGGGGTTTGTGGATGCAATGATGGATTCTTGATACATGTCCCCAACGGTCCAACCATCAGCAATACCAAACTGAACTGGAATGTCACTTCTTCTGTAGTGACCCCAAGACCATGGCGTGTTATTCGTAGCCCAGTGGTCGTTTAGACCCCCATTCAATGCAGCATGGTTATCTTGCCAGCCATTATCTCCAGCCACCATACACTGCGTAGCTTCCAAGAAGTCGCCGCCTTGATAGTTGAGATACCACGGGAGAAGGTAGGAAGCGGAGGTCGTCAAGGCTGAGTTGACGTCTTGCTCCCAAAGAGCCTTGCCGGAATTGACTTGGACGTTGGGATCTGAAAATCCTCGCACTCCAGCCATAGTTCCAAAGTAGTGATCAAAGGCACGGTTTTCTGGTAAGTATTAGTAAATAAATGTGGATTTGTGAGAGATCTTACCTTGCATGAAGAGGACGACATGTTCAATGTCTGCAATTGAGCCAGCTATTGCTGCTCCAGCAAGTAATGGATACATGACCCGAAGTGCGGATATCAAACTAGGAGCGACTGCCATTGCACAAAACTCTGGTCAGCAGTTGGTTTGTTGAGCCCAGGACAAGATGGAGTCACACATATATTTGCAAGTGAAAGCCCGGTGAGCCGCTGATCAGCCCAGCCTGTCCAAGGAAACTAGCAACTACCTAGTCAGGCAGATGAAGGTATTACCAAGGGTTAATGGAACGGTATCCCACTATCGTCTCAAGGTACAAGCTTTCCCGAAAATGGTTGCCAGTCCTGGAATCCCGTGGTCGTTGTAGCGTCCAATCATCGTAGTAGACTTTTGCCCGTGCTATTCAGGCTTGAACCCCGCGTTGGATGCCTACCAAACCACAATCTTTAAAGCAGGTAAGTAAGCACAGTACTGGATTAATGCCATTGGTTGTCGATCTTCCGGCCTGCCAATTGCAGCTAGATTGGCGAACCCGGTCCTTGTACTCCGCACAACTTCGTCTTTTGAAGCTTGGAATAGGAGAGTACTGTACTGTAGGAATACGGATCCCGTGACTCGGGTACCCCTGGTCTCTATTTGCTGCTACAACTACTTGAGTTGCAAGACGGGTGGTGGTGTTGTAGTTGAGGAATGAAATGCTGAAGACACCGTGACGCGACAACAGGGATTACGAGTATGGAGAGCGGGAAGAAGGCGAGAAGAAGATTGAGCGCGACATCAACAGCAACAAACGACAATGAAGATGAAGATGAAGATGAAGATGAGGCCTCAACGGAACTGTTGGTGCTGGCACGAGAAAGAGCCCATGATGAACAGCCATCGAGCTCAAGCTTGCGACATCAGGAGGACGAAAGTCGTGGAGATTCTGGTGGATGGCTTCGACCGCTCGGGGTACTTTTCTTGCTTCTCCTACTTGCCGCGATAACTTTCTCCGCGGTCCAAACACTCTTCCAGCCTGCACCAGAATCTACGGCGCCTGCTATACCTCAAGCTTCCATTAAGGGGCAGATGCTCGGAATCCAGCTCCATCCATATGATCACGTGTCGAGGCCGTCGAAAATAATCACGCACCATTGGAACATCACTTCGGACTACCGGTCTCCAGATGGTGTCAAGAAGCAAGTTTTCCTCGTCAACGGGCAGTTCCCAGGGCCTACGATTGAGTGTCGTTCCGGAGACCGACTTGTCATCCACGTGACAAACAGCCTGTCTTCGGGAGAAGGGGTCTCAATCCATTGGCATGGGCTTCACATGCGGAATGCGAACTTGATGGATGGGGCTGTTGGGTTTACCCAATGCCCCATTGCCAATGGGACAACTTTCATTTACGAATTCGATGTGGGAAATTACCAGGCCGGAACATTTTGGTGGCATGCGCATTCGCAAGTCCAGAGGGGTGACGGGATGTATGGAGGGCTGGTAGTTCACAAGCCATCCACAATTGACAGTGAACTCGGGCTATATGGTTCTGAGAGAGAAGTCCTTCTGATGATTGGGGACTGGTATCATCGGAGCTCCAGCGATGTTCTCTCGTGGTATATGAGCACTCGAGGCTTTGGAAATGAGGTAGGTTACTGGCTGTTTTCATGTCCGAGCAAATTGCTAAACTTCGAAAGCCAGTCCCAGACTCCCTACTTGTGAATGGCGCTGGAAAGTTCATCTGCTCCATGGCAGTTCCAGCGAGGCCTGTTGATTGTGTCGACATCAGCGACGAAAATGTCCTCTCCATCCTTGGCTACGACGACAGAACGGGACCCATTCGCTTGAGGGTCGTCAATGTCGGGTATGTTGCTGACTCGAAATGTCGGATTAAAAGCTGACCGAGTTTTAGTTCACTAGCAGGTTTTACTATTGGACTTTCATCTGGAAACTTCACCCCCTTGACCGTAGACGGAGATTTTCTCATCGCTGGCAACATTTCGAACTCTGTAGGGGTTCTCTATCCTGGCGAGCGTGTTGATTTGCTTCTCCACTCGGTCGTATCTGCCAGTAATGATCTTCCTCAATTGCATATCAATCTAGATCCTGAGTATGTAATCCACCCTAAAATAAAGTCCCTTCCTGGAGGCTAAGAAATATTATAGGAACTTCAAGTATCCGAACCCAGCTCTGCGGCCCAATCAGTCCTTTCCTCTTGCCACTGGCGCTCAAGTCTCTACTGAAGAAATCAGGGTGCACGAATATAAACAGCCGCTATATTTCGACCTGACAGCCGCAACTGCTCCCAAAACGCACGATTATCGAAACAAGTTAGCAGAAAGGGCAGAGCAGACAATTCTTCTTTATACCAAGACACAAAAGTTGGCGAAGTTGTCCAACCACCCAACTGGCTTCATCAATCGAACATCTTGGGCGCCACAAACCACACCGCCCTTTCCTCTTCTTTCGCTGCCTCGAAGTCAATGGGATGCAAATCAACTCGTCCCTTGGATACCATTCTCAGCCGAATCTCGATCTTGGGTGGAAATCATTATCAATAATCTAGACGATGGGGCACACCCTTTCCACCTACATGGCCATGATTTCTATGTTCTTGCTTCGCACCGATCAGAGTATGGATGGGGTAGCTATTCTCCTTACGAAACTTCGGGGTCTTTTTCCATCGAACCCAAATTGAACTTGGTGAATCCCATCAAGAAAGATACGGTGAGCGTGCCCCGGAGAGGATACGTCGTCTTGAGGTTCCTAGCCGATAATCCGGGGATCTGGATGTTCCATTGCCACGTTCTTTTTCATCAAGCAAGCGGAATGGCAATGGGCTTGTTGGTCAATGCAGATAAAGAGCATGCCCAGGTTGATCCGATAGCGAAATCACTCTGTAGCTAAAAGCAGCTGCTGAAACGCCTTGGCTGTAGGTTGAAAGCTGTGTATAGCAGTTTGGAAGTTAAATACCAGCTGTTCTGGTCGTTGTTATTGGAAGTTCGCCACGTAGAACCAGGTCACAGTCACTCATCTCGGACCTGTTAAGGCGAATCGACCGTTGCACTCACAGCGACTTGTTTTGTTTGAGCTGGAAAGCTCTTGACACAAATCAAATCAAATGCTTAGCTCTTTGAAGGACTCTCAAATCAATATTCATATTCGTGATATACTCCGTACGTCAAGTTGCCACATCGGCACATGGTTTTGGGTCATAATATGTCTATTACCCGACTGATAAAGCCGATTTACCAAATCATACCATTTCAGCTTTTAGGCTGGGAATCCCTGGGCCAAATTTCACGCTATCTTTGAGAGCTGAGCTCTCGTAGCTAGTGTCCAGCATTTAGGTATCTTGAGAAGCTTCACCTGTCTTGACCACCATTCAAATTCCATTGTGTGGTCAGTAACAATCAAGCCAAAGATAAGTATACGAATTCCAATCCCAAGCATGAATCTCTCGATGTCTACCACAACGAAAAGCAGAATCGTGAACCAAAGAATTTACAATTAGGCTTCAGTTATACGCTTTTGCACTTATTGATTTCCTCCATATTATATGGTTGTTGCTTGCCCCAAAATGATACTGAGTGGCGCACTTGGTGAGGACGTTGCCCCACCATGACCCCGCTATTTATCCATATTACCACGAATAGCAACGTGTCCGGTACATTATCAGACGACACACTTGTCGTGAGGAATAGATTGGCTTAATATATCCAGCGCTTCACCGATTCGAGGAAACTAATGCGACTCCGACTTCAATTCTTAGCCACGACTTTTGCATTGCAGAATGGTGTATTTGGAGGGCAATTCAGAACGACCTCGATTGTAGCTATGGGCTTGCAAGAACTTCGTTGGAGGAGAATCTAGAACCCACAGATGTGCCCACGGGCGGAAATCAAGAAGGGAATTCTGAGAATTTTAGGATTAAGAAATGAACCCCAGTGCGATTACATGAGGATTTCTATAAATGCAAAGGCAGCCTGTGATCGGCGTCCTTTTTAACACCACGCAATAATCACACAAGCCTCTATCATTGTGAATCCGTTTGAAAATGCACTTCCAAACTCTGTCGGTCTTGGCTACGTTGTTAGTCAGAGTCTATGCCCATGGCTATGTGGATAATGTCACTGTTGCGGGCACACTGTACACAGTGAGCTATCTACTGAAATTTTGAACAAACCAGAACCGCTAACAGCATCTCAGGGATACCAACCATACACCGATCCTTATTACAATCCCATTCCAGATCGAATCATTCGGCCCATCCAAGGCAATGGGCCTGTCCAAGATGTAACCTTGATCGACCTTCAATGCGGTGGCTACACAGCTGGTGGCATCTCTGGATCTTCTCCAGCAAACTTGACGGCCGGACCTGCTGCTGCCGGGAGCCAAGTTTCTTTGCGATGGACACTTTGGCCAGACAGCCATTCAGGTCCAGTCATTACATACATGGCAAGGTGTGCGAACGATGACTGCACAACATATCTGCCTGGAACATCGCAAGTTATATATATCCCCTAGCGCAACGAGACAGAAGCTTACAGGTTTATAGCGCCGTGTGGTTCAAGATAGCGGAGGCCGGACGTACAGGTACTTCAGGCGTTTGGGGTGACAGCCCTCTCATGGTCGCCGGCAATTCCTACACATACACCATCCCCTCTTGTCTAGCAGCCGGTTCATACATTGTACGCCACGAAATCATTGCTTTACAAACCGCTGGCGAATATCCTGGCGCACAGTTTTATCCTTCCTGCCACCAGATAAAAATCACGGGAAGCGGAACAAGCACTGGTCCAACGTCGAAGGTTGCCTTTCCAGGTGCCTATGCATCGACTGACCCAGGTATTACCTATGATATGTACACGGCACAGACGTATACGATTCCCGGGCCTGCCATTTTCACTTGCTGAGGGCATTCTCGTGATAGTATTGTCAATTTCTGAGATGGATGCCGGGATCTTAAGAAAATTAGTCTTGGTTCAATTTGAATCTTGGGGAACTATTCATTCTACTGTCAGCTACAGAGCCAAGATCACGAACTTTGTTTGACTTAATTTGAACATTTAAGTACGTCATCCATCGCAGCTGTATCAGGCTACGAATGTGGTCGACAATATATGAAAAGTCCCGGTCTGGCGAGAATTTAAGCTTGCGAGTGGTGCATTATTTGGCTCCCCAAAACCTGATAATTCCTCGACTTCTACTTCGTAGTAATATGGAAAGGTCTGAATTTCCGGGCGTTGGCACGATCCGCGAGTCGCGACGCGTCTTGGAATCTATTTATAGAAACCACTAGATATCATTCCCCACCATCACTACTTTAATTCAGCACTTGAGTAGCGTGTGAACTTGTGAAAAGATCCTATACTCTGTTTATCATTTCATTTTTACCATTAATTAAACCGCTCGATTTATGTGAGAGAAATCATGAGAAGGAATCTGCGCTCATCATCCGCCGAGACGTCGGATATAAGATACCTAGTCCGGTGATCTACGGAGGAGAGATAACGACGCGCTAGGCGGCTAACGCATGGCATGCTCTCCACCCGAGAAATACTCTGCCATTTAAATTGGTGTGCACAGGCGAGTTTTGGTGCATACACGTGACTTTAAATGGCAGAGTATTTCTCGGGTGGAGAGGCATGTCAGGACATCTCTTGAACAAGTATCATGCCAGACTAATCATCATCACTAAGAACGTCTCGTACTTCGTGTTTGATGCTCTGTTCAAGAGCCCTAATTAAAGCTTCCGCCTTTACAGTATCGAGGATGGCTTCCACTCATGCCGGCAAAGGTACAAGGACGAAGCGGGTGGTCATTGTTGGAGCAGGTGAGACCCTGCATGCTCAAATGATGGGACTATTTCTAACTGGCACTTTACAGGCTGGGCTGGGCTCATTGCCGCCAAAACGTCAGCCACCCCGAATTCCAGCTCACGTGTAAGCTCCTGTTGCTAATTCTACAATCAGATATCTGCAAATCGACCCCGCCATCGATCTCACAATCTTTGACTCGGAACGAACAGTTGGAGGTGTCTGGTGCAAAGACCGATGCTTCCCTGGTTTCTTAGCCGACAGTCCAACTGGTCTCTTTGATTATTCCGACCTCCCAATGCGTGATGTTATTGGGGGCAAGGACTGGGAAGACCTTCCAGGGATCAAGGTGTACGAATATCTTCAAGCTTACGCGGAGAAGTTTCATTTGCTTGAGAGATTGAGATTACAGACAAGGGTATCAAGAGCCTCCCGAAACGCCGATAAAAAGAGATGGGATGTTGAAATAGAAGGTACAAAAGAAGTGATCACGTGCGACAAGCTGATTATTGCTGTCGGATTGAACTCGAAGCCAAATTGGCCAGACCTGCCGCTAGAAGACTACAGTGGACTGCTACTACATTCCAAGGATGTCGGTATTCAGCAGACGAATCTCATTTCCGATAAAGTCAACCGAGTTACAGTGTATGGCGGCTGCAAGTCTGCGGTTGACACCGTTAACCATTGTGTCGAAGCAGGGAAAACTGTTGATTGGGTAATCCGAGAGGAGGGAAATGGTCCGGGGATGATGATCCTATTTAAACAGTATGGTATCCATGGTGCACGATTGGCAGGTCGGTGGAAAAGCATCATGTCGCCCTCAATCTTTGCATGCACCGGCTGGTGTTATGAATTCTTCCACAGTGGCAAAAGCAAAATGGGAAATTGGATCTTCTCTCGATTCTGGGAGAAAGCCAGCACAGCCCCTCTTACGATGGCGCCGTACAAAAAGAAGTGTTCTAATACAGAGAAGCTCATGCCAGAGACAAGAAAGTTCGTTTCTACCCATCAAGCTCCACGACGTTGAATACTGACGATTTAGTGCGCTCTTCTTCACTGCAAGTCTATCTGGTCTCCATGATGCCAAGATAAAAGTGTTTTTAAAGGAACTCCACGAGGAGAAGCTCATCAAAGTCCATCGCGCAACCATTACCTCGATGTCAGGAAATCGGGTCACACTCTCGAATGGGGAAATCCTTCCTTCAGATGCTACAGTGTTTGCAACAGGATGGGATTATCGCACAAAAATCTTTGACCCCGCGGATGCCATTTCCGTGGGATCCACAGCGCCCCTCCAAGACGAAGATGAAAAGACACGAGAATATTGGGAGACGCTCAACCAAAAAGCAGACCGAGAAGTTACCGAACTTCTTCCGGTCCTGGCACACCCGCCACCTCATTACGAACGCCCAGTAACCTATACGCCTTATCGCCTATACCGCCACATCGTCCCATCCCAACTCGCAGCCGACAACGACCGCTCTCTGGTGTTCCTCGGTCTAGTAACCAGCGTCCAGACTTCGATCCATGCCGAAATATCTGCATTGTGGGGAATATCGTGGATGGAAGGGCTGCTCGATCTTCCAAACAAGGCTGAGATGGACTATGAGATTGCAAAGGTCAACGCTTGGTCTGCGCGGCGATACTTGTCTCGAGGACGAACGAGACAGGTTGCTTCGGCGGAAATCCAAGAGGTGTGTGATTTGTTGATGCAGGATATGGGGCTAAAAGTGAAGAGGAAAAGCAATTGGTTCTCTGATACTTTTGCTCCGTACACAGCTCAGGATTATAAAGGTATCGTGCAGGATATGTTGGTAAAGACTAAAGGGGTGAGTGTAAATTAGGGATACTTAGCTAGGGAGAATTAAGAGCTGGGTTAAGCAACGGAAATGGACCATGGAAGTATTCATCCTTTCATACATCCTCCAGGACAAGTTATATCGTCAGTCTATTCCTCACCAGACTATCTTGTCAACAATATCTTTATCAAAACTACACTGATGAGTTAGCGGTATGTTCTGGCATGTTTTCGTTGTTCGTCTTGCAGATCCTGGATTGTGTCACGTGTAAGCTTTTGGAAAGGGTTTAGAGAATTTGAAAGTCGTAGATTTCGGGTGAGAGAACAGAAGTGTAGAACGCCTGGGCTATGGCTATAAGTATGGCTAGCAGAGTAATATATACTTACAGAGTTAATCCAGTTGGCTATTCAGTACTCTTGATGCTCGCTTAGCTGACTTTGGGTCAGGCGATAGAAGTAATTTCTAGTAAAAGAACTTTGTAGCGGAAGTTGAACAAGGAAAGATGGCTATTTCACTAGAATGTGCACCTAGTCCGTTCCTTTTCTAGATTATCAAGAATTGCGGAGTATGACTCAAGTCCGCTTTTGAGCGTCGTGAACTCCGTTCCGTAGCTATGACTAATCGAGAATCAACGCTTCTGATTTGCTATGCCTCTGTCAGCTTACAGCCGAATTCAGCGAATTCAGCGAGCGGAGATAAGATGAGATGAAGATATCACTTTTAACTACGAGCTCGTCGCACTTTTCTCGACAGTCCGTTATTCTCGGTCAATTGTAAAAACAACATATTGTCTTGCGGCTGACCACAATCTCATCAGATAAGGTTATATTGGCAGCCCGTGATGGACGCAGCTGCATGTATGCCCACCACAATAGCCGGAGCTCCTCCCCGAAAGAGACGACGCCCCGCACTGTCTTGTGCAGAATGCCGACGGAGAAAAGTAAAGTGTGACCGGAATATACCATGTCGACAATGCACTCAAGCCAAGAGTGCAACATGTACTTACAGCCCAGAGAGGTTGTCTTCGGTCAACAGTCACGGGAATAGAGCCGTAGCCCCCCTCGAGACTCCGCATGGAACGCCAACTAGTCCGAACGGCCCGCCTCGCGCTACAGATATTTCGTTTCTAGAAGAAGGGCAAGGTGAGGGTATCGTGGCTGCTACTCCTACGAGCTCGTCTGGTTCGGAGCAAAGTACTGTTCAAACACTGGTTGATCGTGTTCAAAGGCTGGAGCATGCGCTAGCTTCAGCTTCATTGGATGCGCGAGCCAGTTCGGCGGGCTGTAGAACAAAAACGTCAGCCAAGAAAGAAATAGACAGGAGCGTCTGGCATAAGACCCGGTTTTACGGTCAAAGTCATTGGGTTCACCCTTTCGAACAGGTATGTCCATCAGAAACCCTGAACTCCACCTCAATACCGGATCTAACAAGTGACTAGGCGAGGAAAATTATATGTTTCGAGTATCTACCAGGAGGTGGGAGTGACTTCAAAGTAGGAAATGGTCAAGCCAATGCTCAAGCCAGTGCCGAAGTCAATCGTCTCGTGAACGAATGCAAAGTCATGGCTAGAACTATTAAAGCTGCCAATGCACCTCAATGGCCTTCCTGGATTCCAGATGTTGAGAAAACCTTACCTCCTCGGGAACTATCCGATCAGTTGCTTCATTTATACTTTAGGACCAGCGAGTCAACTTGCAGGATCTTGCACAGATCATCGTTTTGGAAAGAGTACGAACAGTACTGGAGCTCGCCTCAAACGGCTAGTCCGTGCATCCTCTTCAAAATCTTGCTTGCGATGGCTTTGGGGATATGTTTCTACCAAGGTCCAGAGGTGAAGGAGCTTCGAAGCAAAGCTCAACAATGGATATATGCAACGCAGATGTGGCTAGTCATGCCACACGAGAAATCCCGATTAAATATCCCCGGCCTGCAAGTACAATGTCTCCTTCTTATAGCTCGGTCGGTGTATAATATTGGCGGGGATTTGGTTTGGATTACTGCCGGGGCTGTTTTGAGAGCGGCAATCAATATGGGATTTCATCGAGATCCGAAATACTTCCCCCGCATGCCAGTTCTGCAAGGGGAACTCCGGAGGCGACTCTGGGCTACGGTCTTGGAGCTCAACCTCACCAATGCGCTGGATTCAGGAATGTCGCCGATGATCTCAGCAAACGATTACGACACCGAACCACCTTCGAATATCAACGATGATGAATTGACCGAGTCTACCGTGGACCCGCCGACGTCGAAGCCACAGAACGTGTATACTGATATGTCCCTTCAACTAGCCATTCTCAGATCGCTTCCCGTTAGAGCCGAGGTTACTACCATGATCAATGACTTCCGCTTCGAACCTTCGTATAACGATGTTATACGATTAGGTGCAGAAGTCATGAAAATATATAAAGAGAACAACAAGATCTTAGCTAACGCATCATCTGACTTATCATCATCTGAGCAATCAAAACCGACACTGATGCAACGCAAAGTGGTTGATATTACAACTCAGCGCTATCTACTGGCACTTCATCGACCTTTTGCTATGAAAGCAAGATCGGATCCTCAGTATTATTACTCCCGGAAAATCTACATCGATTCCGCAATGGCTGTACTGGCCCATCCTGATCCATCAGTAGTAGCATCCCCTTTTTCATGGGGATTACATGATGACTATCACTTGTTCTGTCTTAGTGGTGGATATCTCAAAGAAGTAATGATTCATGCTGCGATTGTGGTTTATATGGAATTGATTATTCTACTTGAGGAAGACCCAGACATGACCTTTAATCAAGAACGAAAACAGTCCCGCGCACCCTATCGCCGTATGCTGGAGCAGGCAATTGAAATATCGCGGCAACGAATTGCTATTGGTGGAGAGACAAACGTTAAAGTAGGTGATGATACTTTCCATTTTTGGCTTGTTTGGGTATTACATACATGTCTCAGGAGCAAATGTCTCCGGGGAAGCATTGCCGTGAATGTTAAAATCATCGATGAAATAAGGCTAACTTTCATAGGGCCATCTATTTATGTCAGTCGCCATGGGACATGTCAATGCCATTGAAGCGGGAAGGCCTTCGGAAGAGGGCATTCTCGAAGCTGCTCAGAGCAGTGCCAAGCGGTGCTATGATTTGCTAAGGGCACGCCTTCCATCAACTCCAGATATGAATTTATCCAACCAGCAAGATTTCTCCGGAGATGGATTCCCTACCCCTAATGGTCAATTAAATTCAGATATGCATAATAATGAAATCGATTTCACCATGGCGGATTGGGGGACGGATTTCGAGAACATTCCAGAGGCTTGGATGTTCTCCTCATGGAACGAAATGAGCACCTGGTAAAATAAAACCACAGGGCGGTGGGAAGGATTGTATAGTACGTGTAGAATAATTAGACTGTCCTTCATTTGGATATCACAGAGCGAAGCACCACTCAAATCTGAAGGCTCGCATTTTGCGACTTACTATTAACTAATACTCCATTCTCACCGATTACACACGTCATCTCCTCGGCTTACTCGATTTTATGGTGACCAAATAAAAACTTATTCCGTTGCAACTGCTCCTTGGTATGCGGGTCTCTCTTGTCCCTACTAATTTTTGAGGTCACCCGCATTGAACACTACTAGACTAAACTAATTTTCGAGGGAAAAGCCTCTTATTGCTGTAGTATCATAAATAAGAAACAAGTCTTTGGCGCAACAACGGACATAGTCTTTAATCATCCACTTTCTATGCCTCTACGGATTTTGAATGAACAGTGAAGTATGTCTGAGGATTTTATACGGGCTCGAGACGTTAACGCGACACTAGTTTCTTGAGACCCAGCTAAGTAAATCAACCTTGGATCTCGCAACGATAATGGGTATGAGAATAAATTTCTGATTGGTGCACAGCGATTTAATTAGCTTAAGTCTTACTATGCCTCGCTATAGCCTTCCCCTGCCTTGCTATTTATATACTATAACAAAATAAGCTAAGCTATTCTAATCCTCGCTATCAAGGTAGTTAGACCCCTGCTATGCTCCTAGAGTAGCTAGGCATAGCTTGGCTAGCATATTATAGGGGGGGGGAGGGGAGTAAGTAAGTTATATAGTTATATATAATAGTAGGGAGGAAGTGCTAGAAGTGAGGCTATAGTATTAGGTTTCACTACTTTAGTTCCTATAAAATCTTGTCTTTTAGGGTATAACTTCTGATGCTAAGGTACATTCCCTGTCGCCTAATTTACTACTACTCCTAAGGTCACTCTTTGGTTTTAGTATTTAATACCCTCCCTCCTTTTACTCTTCCCCTGCTATGTAATCTTGCCTAGCCTTGCCTAGCCTTGCCTATACCTCTCCTATACTATTAATTTCTTACTTAGCCTTTCTATAACCTCGCCAGCGCGAGAGATTAGCCCTAGCTTAGCTCTAGTAGTAGTAGAGACAGACTTGAGCTAATTAAATCGCTGTTAGTGCAATCTTATAATACTAGCATATTTGACCGCATTTAGCCATACTATTATATGTGGTTGTATATAGCAGCTATTCCATTCTGTCTTCAGTCTATTTTGTAACTACCATTCGAGATCCCTCTCTGATAGATGACGATATAGTATTTGTGAAGTACGGCTCGCTTGGACACCATTGGCCAGCTCTCTCATCGAGTCAAAATATGAATTTCCTGAAAATCATAATATCCTTCGCACTACTAGATGCACCCGCAGTCAGCCTTCCCAAGCTTGCTATTCTTTTCTTATATCTCCGTGTCTTCTCGGTAAAGTCTCATCGCTACGCCGTATATGCAGTCATAGGGTTCGTTATTATGGCTTGGGTTCTATATTTAGGTCTGCAACTTAGAATGTGTACTCCTTTTGCCTATCAATGGGATAAGAGAATCAGCAATGAACGATGCATACACGAGTTCGCGGTTTTTACTTAGATCGGGATGCCTAGTATCATATCCGATATTGCAATGATTATACTTCCGCTACCAGTGATCTGGCGGCTACAGATGTCAAAAAGTCAAAAAGCCGGTCTCACAATTACATTTCTTACTGGCAGCATAAAAGTATTATTATAAGTTAATATTTGTTATTTTATAAGACATGTATGCTAATTATCAATATGGTTCTAGCGGTATTTTCACTGCCATTGTTCGATTTACAGTATTGTTGAGGCTCAAAACTCCAGAGCTGGATTTGAGTTGGGATGGTGTTAATGTAGTCTTATGGATTACAGTCGAGCCTGGGGTCTATTATATAGCGGCTTGTTTGCCCTCACTTCGGCCTTTATTAAAGGAATTTAACACAGCAGCTTTCCGTGCTCGATTCCGAATCAAAGGCACCAAAAACTCGACGAACGAAAGTGGAAGGGATATACATCTCACAAACACTAGGGAAGGTTCACGGGAAGGGTTTAGAAGGATAGACGATATAGCTTAGTCTGGTTCTGCTTATTATGCAAATAATAATACAGGATTAGTAACTTATTATAGGAGCGAGATTGGGGAGCGAAATTCGGAGGAAAATGAGCAACCTGTGGAGCTACAAGGCAGTCAACACAGTCACGGAATTGTGATCCAGAAGGCTTTCATAATCTCTAGAGAGCCTGTATAGTCTTAAATCAAGTCTCTAGGAGGAGGAATTATAATAGTTTATATAATAATACTAAATTGAACCTATAACCTATGCGAAATACTCGAGTGCAATACAATGAACTTAGAGAGCTAATAGATATTAGCAGGTATCGATTGGTCGAATAAGAGATACGTGCATCCCTATAGCACGATACTAGCGTAAGTAATAAATCAGTAGAAGAGGATAAGTAAGAAGGAATTAGGAAAAAATATAATAAAAGTCCGAATAGTATCATTTTTACTTTAAAGGATTAGCGAGCAAAAGCAATTTTCCAATTAGATAGTTTACTTATAAAGCCTCACAACATCGCTAGTGCATTAACCAAATCTATAATTAGTGAGTAAATCATAGCAGAGCTCGTTTTCAAAGCCAATCTGAAACACCAGAGCTTCATTACAGCGACATTGAGCATAGGGGCGAGGAATATATTATTATTCCAGTTGCCGACCAAGAGCCGGTTAGATTCGCTGCAGGAGCATATGATTTAGCAATGCCAGCACGTCGGCATGTTATGCATCAAGTGGGATGCCCGCAAAGGCTATTCTGTAGCTAGTTCGTGATAGTGAATCCTGAATCGGCCGTTGGCAAGACATTTGGGATGTGGCATAACACCAACTATAGAGCATTTGCTAATTAAATAGTTCTCAAGTAAGGGGAACTACTGCAGACTGTTAAATTATCTGTGAACATATTAGAAATGAACAATTAATGTCCAGTTGGCTTAATACATTCCTAGATGCGAAGAAAAGAAGTGGGAATTCCTCATCTATAGGAATAGTACTACACTCTATACTAATACGTCTTCCTTCTTATATCTAGACTATTTATAAACATCAGTGCCTAATATTTGCCAGAAACAGAGTACACTCTTTCTTTTTGTTGCACATCGCAAATGCATAGTTATAAATAACGTATACATAATCTCGACAAGTCAGCATGATCACTATGACGCCAGCCACCTTCCATAACTAGTAAACTTAGGTTATGAGGTCAATGAACAAAGGAAGTGGCTAGGTATGGGACAGATGAGTTTAGTTCTCACTTTCCTAAGTTGTAAATGCTATTCTGTCTTGTTGCACATCGCTCGAGATCATTTATAAATAACTTGTCAAAATCCACCGGCGCCGCCGCACGGCTGTATATTTTCTAGCAGAAACAACACTAGATGCTATTGGCAGGAGGTCCCGAGTACAAGGTCCAAACTCCTACGACCCCACTATCAAACCCGCCATGTCTGTTTACGAAGCCAAACTCGTTTTTTCACACAGTTTCGTTGCACGTCGCATTGTTGAAAACTAAAAATATACACCCAAAAGCTGAATTAAATGCGGCTGTTCTCTCGTAAGCCGGCCACTCGATTTCACGGTTTCGAACGACGTGGCAGTGGCTGTAGGATTGTGTGGGGGCTCAGCGAATCCTTCTTCGGATACAGCTCGCATATGACTTAGGACCTATTTTCATAGATGAGTGTACGTATAGTGAGCACTTGGGTTGTTTCAGGCTGCTCGAAAATAAATATAGCGTTGTTTCTGCCCCTATAAGTCTTGAATATTAATGTATCGGGCTCGGTGTTCGCGGTTCAGTTCAGCAACTTACTAGATTTCTTTTCAATAGAAACGACACTTTGGAATTTTGAAATGACTTCACGAATAACCCATGTAGATATGTTCCGGTGGCACAGCGTACTAATCAAATATTTAGATCTGTAGGTATTATGTTTTCAGGCGTGGCTAACATCCAACACTGTGGGATTTCGTTTCATCCGTCGTGACTTGCTGCGATGTCAAGTCAGAAGCGACCATTCATGAGAACCTAGGAAGCGCTGCGGCTCCTCGATACATGGTTCCAGGCATCAGATAGCTCAATTGAGGTTCGTGGTGGAGTATTAATACGCAAGAAGAGTCCTAATATTCATGGATGTTGAAATAGAAGACAGAGGACTGGTAGTGAGCAGTAGACTGACTCGCAGCGTCTATATCCCTAAACTTCATTCCGAGGCGACGATATGTCCCCTGAGACCCCGCCCTTCACAAATATACACCAGGTTACCTTTCTTCTTAGTTATCGCCTTCTAAGTTTATCGCAGGATTTAGATTTATCCCTATTTTCAGGCTTAAAAAACGCGTGCGTATCATTTATGACTGATACAACGTATTGTTATGGTTCAGGCAACGCCAGGGAGACCCTCTACACCCTTTTAACTATAGGCACGCGGACGGGCTGTATACCACTTCCTTGAAACCTTTTTGCTTCTTCGCTATCGAACCTTTTCACGCGTTTTATTACAACAGCTTCTGATACAACTTCAGCTAGATACAAAATTTGACAATTTACCTAAAACCAAATACTTAAGCTCAGAATACGCTGATCACTATTTGCTATATCCTTTAGATGTACCAGAAGATCTTATACAGATACTGAATCATCTTCGTCGCTGAGAACGTCAAGAGTCTTGCGAATAGGTTTTTATTTATAGATAGGTAAGACTGATTTGTTTTTAATAGATATAAACGAAAAGCCTGGTCGCTGCCTGGGAAGATGTCAAATTTACCACCGAATAGCTCTCTGATCCACAAAATCTCTTAGCTTAACACCCGTTAATCAGAGATTAAGAGCAACAGAAAAGCAATCCTCTAAGATGAGTGATATACCGTATGACATACCGGCGAATGTCCGCAGTTAATACCATCTAGATCCCCGAATCAAAAGCTGTCTATAAATACCACCTGCTTACTAGAACTGCTACGGATACTCAGCTTCGTTCCGCATATCAGCCGTGCATAAGTATTGGGATGACCAAACACAAACGGACTTAGGTGAAAGTTAACCCGAGCGGCATCATTGCCTCCGACACCGCATTGCGAATAAATTTACATTAACACACATCTAAACAACTTATTCGTAGATGTTGTATCATCATGTAAGGCGGATGGGATGTGTACAGATCCTGCTTTGTAGGGCTCCTTTTATGTAACCCCGCCCCCTTTTTATACAAGCGAGAATATCACGTGCGAATGGTGGCCTGTAAATCCTCTTTCTTGCTGGAACAAGAGCTCTGGTTTTAGGGAGAAGGATGGGAAAAGTCGGATTGGTTAATTAGGATTCAGGTATGTTCGATGTGATTGTCTTTCAGGGGCTGGACATCACATCTAGCGAAGTGAGGTTTGAATAATCCGAAATTGGTATGTAGCAAGTCATGGACTGAAGAGAGCTGAACTGCAATGCTTTGAATCTAGGCAAAGCTGCCAGGTAGTGGACTATTGTTTGCATTTACTGGTCGGCAACCTAACTGCGTATATTCAAATGTAAGACTGTGGGCATCCACGAACCTTGAAGCACTTGAGGCACTCGGTGAGGAGACGGACGTGACTCTTCAAGGCAGAAAAAAAGGCATTAGATGCAGATGCTTGTTTGAACTCTCGCACCAAGCTAGAAAGCCTCTCCAAGCTCACCTAATCATGAGACGTTTGCAGCAATACCTCTGCTTCCATAAAGCCTCAAGCTTCGGGCGTCACTGCCTTTCACATCATCAAACAAGGACGGCTGACTCAATGTTTTCTCCAAGGATAGACTGGGAAAACTTTCCACTTAGCAGTTATTAATTGTTGGTTTTCTTTGGATGAAAAACAATTTCAGCGGGGCTTGGTGTTGTGAAGACAAAAGAGGCTGGTGCTGGGCTGGCCCCTGTGCAGCACACCCGCCTGACAGGGGTGTGTCTCTAGCTGCGGGCTGACGTTCTTGCGCGTCCCGGCGTCTTCAAAGCCTGATCTCCTCTCGTTTTCTCAGCCCTAAAGCGAAGTTTCTGCATACCAAAATACTCCGTACATGCGATCTACTCCACCTTTACGAATCCGTTTCCAGGGTGCCGAGCTGGCGTTCACAAGGGTGGCCTTTGCAAGGTAATTTAGAGTCGTGTTCACAGAGCCGCCACTCTGTTTTGAGAACTGGGCTTGTTGCGATTGATTCATAAGTGAGATTCGGCGTCAGCTGGTCTGGTTTGCCGCTTTCTAGGCACCGAGCATAGTTGCAAAAGTTACTCATCTCAGTCGGTGAAGAGTTGTTGTTGCGGCTCTTGTGGAGGCTCAGCTTTTGAGGGTGGTTTTTGGTTTAGCAAGCAGTAGTTTCTTGGTCCGATGCAGGCCGGGGTAGGGCTGTAGTGGAGGGGTGAACTATCAAAGTATTCGTTGGGGAGCCATGATTTGACGCCTTTCTTTTTGCCTGGTTCTCGTTTTGTGTCACTGGGTGCGTGCCTCGTTTGGTTGAGTTGTCTATATAATTGTGCGTTGTCTCGTCGGATTTCATTTAGTCACCAAGCAGACTATTTTCCTCGAACTTTCTCAGTACATATCATACTCTATTTTCTCGATTCAACCTGCAACACTTTCCATAAAGACTCCCATTTACTGCTCGAATTTATCCTTCCAAACACATCAAAATGTGTCTCTTCTCTACCCCAAAGAAACACCATCGCTCTCATTACGTCGAGGAAGTAGTCGTCGCGCCCCGCCCAGTTTCTCGCCACTCTCAGCACCATCACCACGGCGGAAATCATGGTCGCTCCTCGTATACCTCTGTCACCAGAACTACGAGACCAGCGAGTCGAGAGTACTACACGAGCGCTCCTCGAGCGAGCCAGAACAGCTACAGGCGTAGTGGCCCGGTCGTGGTTGAGCAGAGACGCAGCACAAGATCCTATCGATAAGTGTGAGGTGGGTGCAGGGGCTGTCGTCAAGGATGAAATGGCAGTATTTCAACATGTCCAACGCCTTTGAGACGGTCGATAGCTGTGCAGATAGGTGCTGGGTGGGGGGTGTATT
Source organism: Lachnellula cervina (assembly GCA_007825325.1). Classification (NCBI taxonomy): domain Eukaryota; kingdom Fungi; phylum Ascomycota; class Leotiomycetes; order Helotiales; family Lachnaceae; genus Lachnellula; species Lachnellula cervina. Next base: position 12,347 of record QGMG01000103.1, on the reverse strand, counting down.
AATTTGTGACGGGGTTATGGATTTCCCTGGCTAGTATCATGAAGTAAGTTGGGATTTTGGGAGTTTGCGTTGGAAGTCTGGGTGTTAACGATCTCCTTGTATGCTTACCTTTACATTAATGGCTGTATTTCATTCATCGTATTGAGCAAGGCGCGTAAGATAGGGGGAGTTCTCGTCATATTTGGTATTTCTGATTATTTCAACTACTACTGTACCGCATAATGAGAACGAATTTATGAAGGCTATGAATGCGCAAAGCAAAGTTTCTTTGGCCCAACCGTGCACGAGTAGTATATTGTTTTAAACTGTGACCAAGATGACCCCCCTTTCTAGCACTTGGGGCATCCGAACCCTGAGACACCTCATCTTCGTCCACAGTCGGACACTCAAAGTCGTCTTCGATCTTCCAGATCCAAATTTGCAACGAGCACTTGCTTAGTACCTAGCCTTGCTTTAAATGATCCGCTTGTGGTTAGACACTAATATCACAGGCTGGCCGGCAGAAAAGGGGTCACACGGACTTGTTTACCCTTTCGCGACTACGCTCTCCTCTGCGCTACGACAACACACATAGCTTCCAGAGAGTCAATGAGGCTTACCACATGGATTCGGTTTACAAAAAATGGTTATTATCTTAACACTAACCCGCTGGAAGTCGCAGTGTTCGAGGGTTTCAACGACTTTAGTACGAAATCGTATAATGATTTCTGAGGTAAGTCCAAAAAGGCAGTATCGTTTTAATTTGTTCTACTCCAAGTAGCACACTAAAAAGCTGCTGCGGTGACATACGTGCCGCTGTTTGCATCGAAAGGCTGGTTATAGTAAGTATCAACTTCGGGGACGTTGCCTACGTCATAGCGCTCTCCTTCCGCATATACCGCCCAATCCAGTCTTCAAAGAACTTCCAACATGAATACAAATAAACATCCCTTGAAACTCGCAGACATACCTTACATACCTATATTATCGACCAGGTGTATATCCTCATACCCGGCCTTGACCACATCAAACACTTCCCCACATACTTCTGCTTGCAAGGTACGTGACCATCCCTGCCGGCGCAAGGCTACCGATGACGTTGTTGAGGCGAGGGCAGGGCGTGGGCATCAACAACAACAATGGAAAGAGCTGACTGAATGATTGAATTAGCAGAGCACTTACTTTGAACAATCTCAACCGTCAAGATGTAAGTACAACTTCCACTTCCCCATGGGCACCTTCAATATGCTGCGCCGTCGAAATTCCCAAAAGTCACCGGACAAGAACAGTCCCTTGAGGCACCTGTTAATTCTACCAACGCCCTCTATTGATCGCATGCTAATTTGTGCCTGCTACAGGAATCGCGCACTCTCCATCCGCTCCAACAAGAACAACTCCAGCTCCACGCCCCGCCATGGCTTCAGCCTGAGCTCCCTCCGCGGCACCGTGCAGCCCGAACTCAGCAAGAAGCTCTACAAGCTGATCAAATCCGAGAACCACCTGATCCAGCACCACGAAGCGGCAGCCAAGGAGCGCCTCTCCATCGCGACGCAGCTCTCGGATTGGGGCGAGGCCACCAACGACGATGCCATCAGCGACGTCTCGGACAAGATTGGCGTTCTGCTGTCGGAGCTGGGCGAGCAGGAGGACCTGTATGCGCATAATGTTGATGATAGCAGGGCTATCTTGAAGGCTATCCGGAATACGGAGAAGAGCGTGCAGCCCAGCCGAGACCACAAGGCGAAGATTGCGGACGAGATTGCAAAGTTGAAGGCCAAGGAGCCCGAGAGCACCAAGCTGGTTACGTTGGAGCAGGAGCTTGTCAGGGCCGAGGCAGAGAACTTGGTTGCTGAGGCTCAATTGACCAATATTGTGCGTATTCTATCATTTCCATGCTTCCTTGCTAACATCACTTCAGACGCGCCAGAAGTTGAAGGAAGCATACGCTGCCGAGTTTGCAGCAACCATCGAGCGAGCCGAGAAGCAGATCATCCTCGCGCGCCACGGCCGCCGGGTTCTGAACCTCCTCGACGACACGCCAGTGGTGCCCGGTGATGTCCGTCCGGCGTACGAAGGCACCAACCAAGCTCGCCAGATCCTCAACGATGCCGAAGACGATCTCAAGGACTGGACGGCGGAATTGGAAGACGTCCCTTCGCACGCCAACCTGGATGAGGGCTTGATGCCGGCGTCGCGTCAGCGTACTTCTGAGTCTATTGTTGGTGACGAGTCTGTTGCTGCTGAGCCGGCTACTAACACGGATGGGAGCAGAATAAGCAGCGGCGCTTCAATCACGACTGGTCCTGCCTACACCCAGAGTGAGGTTTCGCAGGTTGCTTAGAATACTTTTATTTATCGGGAGCGGCGGGATTGTATGAATTTTGTATGCCGGATTGGTTTCGTTCTTCGATTCTTTAGCATGGAGCTGGATTTGGACTTTGGTGTTGCTCACGTCACGTTTCACGCTTTGAAGTTGGGGAAGTATGCAGGATGCATTGGTTTTCCTTGGTTTTTGTTCTCGATGTATATTTTGCACCGATTCATGAACTTGAAGTTGATTCCACCTACAACACATACCTGAATCTTGGCCCATCGTTCTCGTAACCCGTCCCCTCTCCTCCTGCACCACCACTCGTCTTTCCATCCCCGCCCATTCTCTCTACAGTCCCATACTTCCGATCCAACACTCGATTCTCCCACTGTAACAAACACCTCAGCCCAAAAGCCAAACAGCCATTAAAAAGCATAAACCCCGCACAAACCCACATGCCCAATCGATAATACGGCATATCCTTTGCAGGGAAGACTCGCGTCCCAAGTAAAGGCCCACATTGCCCAATCAAATTCAAAATCGCGATACCAGCACCCCGCTTCGTATCACTCCCCTGATTATTCAAGACCCACGGAAGGATATTCCCAATACAAGGAAACACACCAGCAGCGGCCAGATAGACGCCGGCGTATCGCGGCCCCGTGCCGCTCGCCGTAGCGAGCATGATGTAGCCGGCGGCGGCCACGGCAGACAGGACGGTAATAACGAGGCCGCGCTGCTGGGTGCGGTCCGCGACGTAGGTCTCGCGACGACGAGCAGGAAGGCGACGAAGTAGGGGGGTGCGGATAGGCCCTGGGCGTGGATGGGCGAGAAGGCCATCTGCGAGAGGATGGTGGGGAGGAAGACGGGCAGCGAGGAGAAGGAGACGTTGCAGGAGAAGTACATGGTTGCTGTGAAGTAGTTCTGGTTGCGTTGCGGCGCGTTAGCTGTAGGGATTGGGATGGTGCTCCGTGCTGTACTATAGGCCCGCCGCCTTTATTTTCGCGGGTCTGTAGGTATTGCCTGTATAGCGCTAGTGTGCTAAAGCTTCTTATACTGGATGGATAAAGGCGGTACGCGATATAGTTGACTTTTTTGTCCCACGCCGCCTGGCATATTATAATCCAGTGGTGCTTAGGTAGAGCCACTGGGCACTAGCCTAATTTATACGGTGTTTGTGAAGTGTGGGTGTGGATGTGGGGGGGGAGTACCTTTAGATCCAACAGTGCGGCGCCGATGTCTTTGAAATCCACATGGCCGACTCGATGAGCTTCGCCGGAGCCGACTTGTCGCAGGGCCCGGGCGCGCGTGACTTCTTTCTCCTCGTCGGTCAGGAAGGTGGCTTTTTCAGGACTGTCGGGCATGAGGAAAAAGGTCGCGATGCCCGCGACGATGCACGGCAGTCCTTCGACCAGGAACAGCAGTCGCCAGTTGGCGATAGGCGGATTCTGATCGCTGGTGATGCCGTATGCCAGGGCGCCGGCGAAGCAAGTGGCGAGCGGGGCGGCGCTGAGGAAGATGCCACTCCTGAAGCCGACCTCGTGGCGCAGGTAGAAGAAGGAGAGGAGGTAGGGGATGCCGGGGCCGTAGCCGGCTTCGAAGAGGCCGAGGAAGAAGCGGGCGGCCATGAGGCCGGAGAAGGAGGTTGTGGCGGCTTGGAGGGTGGCGGTTAGGCCCCAGCCGAGGACGCAGAAGGTGGCCCAGATGTGGGGGGGACGAGCTTCCACATGAGGGCGAACCATTCGAAGAGGATGTAGGAAATGTAGAAGATGGTGAGGAGCCATTGGTATTGGGACGAGGAGAGGTGGAGGTCGGAGTCTAGACCGGCGATCTTGGCGTTGCTGTGGGAGGAGGGGGTTAGGGATTCTGGTGTAGCTGAGGTGGTTGAGATGGAAGTGCTTGCTTACCCGATGTTGGATCTGTCGAGGTAGGCTAGGAGATCTGGGGTTTGAGTTAATAGGCAGTTTCAAGCTTGGGTTTTGGGATTGTAGTTACAGAGGACGAAGGCCAGGGAGACTAGTCGTTTGTCTAGTTTTCGCAAGACTCTCTTTTCGAGCGCCGGAACAATGTGTGGAGGGCTTGTGGGAAGAGGAATGGGGCTCTGGTTTCCATTCTCCATTGTTATAGCTTCTGCCTTTTCCGGATCATTGGGTGCTGCAGTACTGAGTGCAGTTGGATCCTCGACCGATGAAGGCTCGTCCTTTTTGGACTTGGAAAGGAAACCCATTTTCGTGTATGGTGTTGGGGGTGTAGTACCACTCATGCAGCGACATGAATACAATCTTTGGGTAGGAATGAGAATGACGCCCTGTATTGTCTCTCTGGCAAAACAACAGCAAGAACCCTTATTCTCGAACACAGTCTCTCGAACTCAACACGCAAAAACGAAGAAAACAGAAGCCAAAACTGTAAGAGGGGTGAGGTAGGAAATAATAGCTCGAGGCAATTCGACAAACTAGATCTTACGTGTGACGACTTTGCAGATCTTCTGCTGTTTAGATCAATAACGGGAGCTTTACCCCGCCAAAGCTAAAGAATTGCATTCTTTAATGACCGCGAGGGGAAGCATAGTTCCGTTCACATACCGTAGTAATACCGCTGCGGATGTGAATCTTCCAAACAGGAATCTCCAGAAATATGAATAGAGGCTGAGGCTCTACCTTTATGTATTATGCGATGGCAGGACTTCTATAATAAGAATTGGCCAGCCGGCAATGGATTGTGGGGGGAAAGGATTGCCGGCGAGAAGGATTTGAAGATGGCATAATACTTTGTAGACCCGAGGTGGGGTATTCGTAAATCTTTAGATCTCCGGCAACAGATCATAAGCTTATTAATATTTCATAGTCGTCTTCCTGCGGAGGGAGCCAAGAAGGAAGACCGACTATGTACATAGGCATACCTATGTAGGTAAGTACCTAGGTAGTGTTACTCTGTACAGTACGTTGTTCAAGGCTTGGTGGTTTCCGCTGTCAATAATTTCCTGGAACTTTTGATAGCCCAGCTTACGGAGCGTAAACTCGGCTCCGACAAGCAGCATGTCGGGAAAAGGGGGCTGAGACACAAATCTCGAGGCGGTGCGGTGCTTTGATTTTACATTTTCCGCATAAAAACATGAAACATCAAATTTGTGCCGGCATCCGGACTCCGGAGAAAAGGGCCCAGTGTTTTCCCAATTGATATTCTGATCATGTGATATATTTACCCCAGTTTTCTCTCTTTTCCCCTTCGGCTTCAATTGCCGTGCGGGATTGTACGAAGCGGAGCATCCTAAAAGGCGGATAGATTTACAAGAATACGACGCTGGAGCAGGCTAAAGATGCGATGACGTGTAATGGTACCGGTGCTGAGTATGCCCTGGCCCAGGGACAGCCGCAATGAAGCGCATTTGGGGAAAATCCAAATCTCCGTACTGCGTTTCGTTGTTTGTCAAGTCCGCTCCGCTCCTCTCCTCTCTCATCGGCTGCCCCCCTTTTATCCTTTCCGCCTGCATTGAAGACATTTTCATTTGCTGTGGGGAAAGATGACAGGAATAGTAATGTCTCCACTGTATCTGCACTATACTGTGGGACTGTGGGACTGTGGGCGGTAGGTGGTGAATCAATGATGATGGCCGCATCCAACAGCAACAGTCAGGCAGGTATAGTATATACGCAGCCTGTAGACAACTGATTCACGCCCTCTCCTTCCCTGTACGAGTGTTTCTTCTGCTAAACTACGAGTACGAGATCTCAATACGGTACAGTACAAACACGTAACCATACCATACCAATGTACTGTACCGTGGAACCGTGTCCGTGTCTCAAACCCAGCCCGCTGACAGACAGCCCTCCACACCAGCACAAAGAAAAAGAAAAGTCAAAAAGCAGCTGGTGGCAGCAGAAGCACGAAACACTCCGCTTCCTACACGCCATCCAATAACATCGCCTCTTCCGAGTCCAAACAGAACCCTGTCCTGGTACTGTACAGTACTGGTCTGGTGCAGGTGCTGGTGCAAGTGCAATTGCAGGTCCGGTGCGGTGCTCAGCCAACACGACACACCATCCCCATCCCAGTGTTCCGGATCCGGGTTCCAGAACATCACATTTTGCGCCTTCATGTTGCAGGTAAAAGCTAAATATCTTCAGCTTCTTCAGCAGGTACAAATAATTACTACCGACTACTACTACTACTACTACTACACCAAAACTCGGACAGCATAGCATAGCATAGCATTGCCAACAGCCGCAGCCAGCCACTCTCCAAGGCATTCTCGTCACTTACACGTACTCCCTACACGTACGGGGTACGCTACGTAGCTACTGACTACTTGTACATATCCAGTATACGAGCAGGCAGACAGACTAAGACTCGAGTAGCCATCATTTCGAATCTCTTACGGCATACTTGTATCTACCGTATCTGCAAACCTTACTGCTACTTAGTTCCCGAACCACGCCTTTTTCCTCACACACGGTTACGGACTCCACGGCTACTCTATCTTTATTTCTGTCAGACCTACCTCCGTCCCCTCCTCCGTACCCTCCTCCGTACCAGTACCCTGCCCAGGTACTCCTACTGCCCGCTTCCATCCACGTAACCTTCCACCTTCCCCCGCTACACTTACGCCGCCACCCGTACACGAAACAGACATACCCGACTCTACCGTACGGCGTACTGTATCTGGGATCTTGGTTCTGGGATTAAGCATCGGGGATATCCATCCACTCGTTGGTCCACAAGTCCGGAGCTGGGGAGCCCTAGAGAGCACACCATAACATAACATAACTGGGTCTCTTTAGTTCAAACCGGAAGGAATGGCAGGTAGTGAGTACATCCAAGATTTCTTCCCTGACTTCCATTCAGGTTCTTTCAATCTCGAACCACTGCAAAAGCTCGCCCAAGAAGTAGCTATGGAGGCAGTCAAACCTCGCGCTCGTCTGCAGAAGTCTACGCAGAGGTCTACCCGCTTGCAACGGCTTTCTACTTTCCTACCCTCCCTCAGTACCAGTCCAACGAGATCTAAGTATTCAAAAGATACAAAGCCACCACCTCTCGGGAGCATTTCAGCACCACTGCCCATCGATATACATGCCACTTCCACTCGACCACCTTCGAGAGACGCTCCCCTGGCGCCCTGGCAGATCTATCAAGCCAATAACGACAATGACGACGACAACGACCTGCCTCCTCCACCAGCTCCGCCGCAGAAGCGACTGCAGAAGTCAGACTCCCCCAATCGACTGAAATCCCTCCCGAATGTACGATCCGACTCCCCTTCTCGCAAACTCACCGCCCCGTCTTCGGGGAAAACCTCTCGAAGAAACTCTATACTTGCCATGATTCCAGGCCAGAATCGATCAGTCTCATCCCCCGTCATCAGTCGTCCAAACTCCGTTCCATCGGGGGAAGATGATGATCCAGCTGCGGGGTTCAAGACACGAAGGAAAAGCTTTCTCCTTGGTGGTAAGTCAAGGTCTAGAAACACGTCAAAAGATATGGGTGAGGAACTCGGCACAGGCGCATGGGTTAATGCTGGAGATCACAAGATCGACTACAATCTGACTCTTTTAACAAGTGGTGAAAAGGTAAACACGCTCTAATAGGTAGGTAAAATGATGTTAAACTTCTTTTAGGTACCAGAACTGTGGGAAGACAGCGCCGATACGTTTATCTATCTATTTCCCCAAGCCTCCGGCATAGGACCGTCATTCAAAGTCCCTTCAATGACATTATCCTCGTCCATGATGCTTATGCATTACATCAACGCCCAACATGTCACTAGCCCCTCAACAGGGAGACCTCGTGGTCGAAGTTTCGACGGAAGAAATAGCTTGTCCGTAGAGGATGCCGCTCGGAATTTGTCATTGCGCGGTCCGGCTTCACCCCCTTATACACCAAAGACTAGCATCTCCGACATCCAATCAAGCTCCGATGGTCGTCCAGACTCATTAGAGTCATTCCCGGACGCGCCTCGAGAAAACCATCTATACTTCCCTACAGGGCTGACCTCCGACGGATCCCAGCTATCCGCAAACGATATACAAGATCTCGTCGACATTCGCAACCTATTTGCTTTCCTCACCGGGCAGCCACTTGTCGGTACCAAAACACGCCCTAGCACATTTAGGATATTCCTGCAAGTCGGAGCGATGTTGAGCAAGTTCCAGTTTACGAACCTAGATGGGTCTACGTTTGGCGAGTCGGCTTCAGCTAGCTTCGAGTTCTATCTAGAGGAATTGAGATTGGCTGATGTGAGAGAGAGTCGGGAAAAGACGCTGGAAGGCATTATTCTTGGTGAAGCAATGCGGTCCGGAGACTTGTATACCGAAGCCTTTACCCATGCAGTCGGGAAATATGCAGCTGTCATGCAGAAAGACTATCCCTTGGTGTCTGAAATATCTAAAACTACCAGAGTCAATCTAGAACGCGCACACCAGGAATTAGCCGGACGACAGCAGTCTGCGAGCCTCGCCCTGACCGATTTCAATTTCTACTCTCTTTTCTCTGGCTTGGGATCCTCAACTGTGAGCGCGGAATCCAAATTTGTCCGGTTCAAGGCTTGGAAATTAAATTTCGCGTCGATGAGGAGACATGTCATGTCATATCTCAAAGACGTTCATGGGCATTGGCCACCAAAGGCAAGCACCAAGAAAGGATTAGCAGGCGGCCTCAACCGAATGGTCCTCAAAGGGCTTTACTCTGATATGTGTAGCTTGTACGAGTTGAGGGCAGATCGAGAAGCAATCACCACCCGCTCCATGGATGCATCTGACGACAGTCAAGTAACTAACGTCAGTCCTACCAGCACAGCTCTGCGAAAGCTCCTGTCTGAATTCGACCGTTCATCACCACCTGTCATGCCGCCAATTCCATTCGATGTACCTATAGTACCAACAATTGCTGCAATTGATCCAACGTTCCATGGGATGTCATCAAAGAAGCAAACCAAGGCATCTACGCGAAAATTAAAAGATCACGAAGTCGCGCTCATTCTCGCCAAATCCCACAATTCGGACTGCAATTACAAGACACCTTTTCTAGAGATGTACAAATTATTTGAGGAGAAAGAAGGAAAGGGAAAGAATGCACAGGAACTCGCTGATATGGTCTACGGCCACTGGCTTTTCATGTATGCCGTCATTCAATCACTGCCCATGCTCGTTGTCGATGCTCCAGGCCTTCGCTACACGGGAGGCGTTGAATATTTCCTTTGCATGTTGCCTACCGGAAAACCTTGGATAGAAGGATCTGATACGGCACTCTACAGCGTTCAAGGTGGTGCTATAGTCTCTATGCCTAACCACGTCGTTGAAGCTGGCCCCGAAGCCGTCTACCGTCGCTCTCATTGCTGGACTGTGGCAGAACAATGGATTTCGAAGAGCGAGGGCAAATATATCGAAGTGGATGAAATACCATCGTTCCTCCCAGAAATGCTGTCACCACTCGCACCACCGCCAGGTTTTGGAGGCATTCTTGACCTCGAACCCCAAACCGCGGGCTCGCCTGCTCCGTCTCCCACCATGTCTCCCACCGACCGCGGCCGAGATTCGCGCAACTCTAGCAGTACACATCTCGGTGCAGATTTAGGGGCCAATGATCGGAGGAGTCGTAGTAGGCAAGCTCAACGCCAGAGTATCGCCTTGGGTCTTGAGCGTTTGCCCATTCCTGCTGGACGTGAGACATTCAGCCCGAGACCGGGTTCTAGTAGAGGTCAGAGTCCTGGTGGGTTCCAAACTCAAAGCCCAGTTGGGTTCTACAGCCATAGTGGTAATGGGAGTACGGCTCGTCTTGATACACCTCCTGACAACGGCGGTGCTACTTTTGATGATATTTTAGGACATATCGTGGATCCCAAGGCGGCAAAGGGAAAGAAGGGGAAGAAGAAGTAGATGGGGATTTGGATGCATCTACTGATGGAGTGCTGATTTTTAGCTTGTTCGAGTATGATGTGCTCGGTATATGAGACATGGACTGACATTAATGGGATACTTTAAAACGGGGTTTCATTTGGGCATTTGAAACAAATAGATGCATAGCGCGGGCGTTTACTCTTCGCATAATAATACCTGGTGGGGTGTACATAGATGCCTCTGCCTAGATAGATAAGACTTTAATGACACAAGCCGTCTATTCTTAACCATAAACATTGTTCTATCCTGCTTTGCTCCTTGGCTTAATAGGACTTCTTTCTATCAGGTACATGGTTTCACCTCCCTCTTGGCTAGAATGTCACACGTGTACCAGTAGTACCCGCCGTAGACTAGACGTTTATGGTGCCGTCGCGGCTCATGCTAGCTGGCTACATGGATGGCAATAAAGAATCAAGCGTAGCTAAGAGGCAGGTGTAGTATATGAGGAGGGGAGGAAACTTGGGACTTGATATTGGTACTTGGCTTGGTATTTGGTAAGGGGATGAGGTTATTTCAATACGTACACCTAAACTTCTAGAAACGTAGACTATCCTATCTCCCAGCCCAGCTAACGATATTGTATTTCTTGCTGCGTTTGGTGCAGTGTAGAATTTATATTGTGGTGGGATGACTTGGGCGGGGCTGGGATTTGGAGGTTGGTTTGGTTTATGGGTTTTGGAGATGGAGATGGAGATGGAGATGAGGTTTGGAAATAGGGTATAGGTATAGAAGAAAGAGAGAGAGAAAGAGAGAAAGAAAGGGTTATTGCGGCTATCATGTATACTATTTAGCTGGCTGGCTGTGTGGGTGGATGGGTTGTAGGGAGGAGAGATTATGGGTGTTGTAGAAGAAAGTGGGAAGGTTGAACTGGTGGAATTCGGAGTGAGTGAGTGAGTGTTGCCTTTATTTACTGTGCTGGTTGTAGGAGGTGAGGGATGATAGTTGGCATGTTATGATAGGCATAGTAGAATTATTTATTAATCAAGACTTGGTAAACCAATAAACATATTTATGATATAATATATATTCTGTTTTATTTATTGGTTCAAATACATCATCTCGTATACCCCGTCCCTAGCTACAACAAACGCCTAATGCATCTAGGTAGAATGATACAAAGTAATGTAATAAAATAAATGACACAGAAGTCGTTACTCCAATACACCGAATCTACCCCACCATCAATATATTCACAGTATATACAAAACACAAGATAATCTCAAGTTGCTATCATGGTATAATAGATCAGCTCATAAACATTACTCTCAAACTCATCTCTAATGCACAGGATCCCAGCCCTGCTGCGCTGCCCTCCCTCCACCAGGCGTTAACACAGCTGGTGCTGGTGCCGTGCCACTCGTTGATATTGCAGGAGGCGTGTAAGCTTTGTACCCTGGATAGGCGGGCTCTGCTGGTGGCGGGCTTCTGCTGGCATAGGATGGCGGTGCTGTTGAGCCGTCGTACGCTTCATATGGGCGCGGTGAAGCGTTGTAGTTGTCCCGGCTTGCTTGTCTCGTGGGAGGAGCATAGTCATCTCGGTTTGCTTGTCTCAAGGGTAGAGCATAGTCATCTCTGCTCCCCTGTCTCATTGGTTGATTTGGTCGTCTCTCAGGCTGCGAAGATCCGTACGACATCTGTTGATTTGGTATTGGTCTTTGCTGGGGTGGAGGCGTAGGTCTTTGTTGTGGTGGAGGCGTAGGTCTTGAGTACGGCTGCTGTGCACCTGTACCAAAGTCAAATCCGGCAGCATTAGCAATTGGTGGACTTTGCATGCGGTTTGGAGGTGGGCCACCAGGACCTCGAGAAGGTCCTCTTGACGGGCCTCGGGATGGACCACGTGGAGCGGGATTATTATTGTAGGGCTGGTCGTCGTATGACTGCTCCGAGAATTGTCGTCCGGGGTTCAACGGCCGCGAAGAGTCGGAAGAATACTGTCTGGAAGGCTGTGGAGGGAATGGGCGTGTATTTAGGCCATTCGAAAATTGCCGTTGAGGTGGTGGTCGACCATATTCATTTCCACCGCCTGCCGCACCATATTGATCATTTTCATACTCAGGTCGGGGTGAGCCTGTTCCATAACCACGGCCTTGGCCGTTCATGTCTCGAGGGGGTCCATATCCCGCTCCACGCCCACCTCTTCCTGGTCCCGGAGAAGGAGTTCCTCT
>QGMG01000102.1:0-56638 GCA_007825325.1 Lachnellula cervina | reverse complement strand
TCCCATTCCAAGCACAGACAGAGCATTTGGGGAGGGTTGTTAGGGGAATTGAAGAGCCGAGATGCTCTGGAGAGGATGGTATAGCTGCCGTCAAGGTCTGTGAGGCTGTCATCGAAGCTTTGCGGCAAGGCAACGGCTATCCTGTCGATATTGATCAAATAGGGGTTCCTGCAAGAGTGGCAGTGTTATGAAACAGGAGGCGTTCATGCGATACTATAGAAATAGTATATATCGCACTACACAATAAATGAAATAATGAAATAATAGAAAACTGTGATTGTATAACCTAAATTGAATTTAACTACTCATTGGCAGTAAGCCTCTGTTGTAATATGCCGCTAAGACTTTTCTTACTAAAATGAAAAAGTCTTAGTGGCATATACATAATAGAAGAGATAGCACTGCATTGCATTGCTCTGGCTTATAGATTTATATATTAGTAGCATTAAATGTTATCTCCTATAATACTTTACGGCCAAAGCACGCGAGCGCGAGATACACACGTCGCTACTGCCGCACAGGCCAAATCTGATGTCTGGGATTATCTAGCTAAAGACTTTCTACCATTTTCTGTAGTCCAGTCTGATAACCTTGTTTATATGAGTACGTATATGAGGAAGTGCGGCAGATAGTGTTTCCATTTTACGATCTTAATAGCTCCGCGTTGGGGGCAGTTCTTCAAGTCGAGTCATATGTCCACTCGATGAAGTTGTGGTCGGGGCGATGCGAAGCTGCTAATCAAAGTGAGAGTAATGCTTTAAAAGTACTTTCCTTTTATATACAAATTATAGTTACAACGTACTGGTACTTATCTAAACAAGATGCATGGCGTTGAGATTTTGGTGCCGAATTCCAAGCTGATATTACACGCCGATCCCATATAACTCCAAAAGTCCTCCAAATACAGAGGACGCTACCCATTGCAATTGCATTGTCACCCTCCAATCGCAGCCTGAGAAGCACGCAAACTGCCCACAACAGTAAACGCCAGAATCGGAGAAATGACATAGGATATCTACAGCACAACCGCCGTCAATACTCCGTATATAGCTCAACTCAAACATAAACCAGGAAAAAGGTAGAAACTCACAGTCAGCAACTTCGCAATCTTATTCTCATCCGCCTCGTCACAGTCACTAACCTCCACCATAGTAATAAGTTTCATAGCCGGCGGTCCCGTCGGCATCAGCATCATCGCAAACCACAACATTGGATCCGAGCCCAGCACTTGTGTCTTCTTCGCCAACCCATAAACAACAGCAATGGAAATGACAGGCCACACCACGAACCGGACCACCAGCACAAAAGCTGTAGTCAGCCATGGCGTGCCGCTCGCCGATGATTCTTCCGCGCTCTGAGCCCGGGACTTCTTCATGGCCGTGTAGAGCGATACGCCTGCTACCACGACGGGTAGCGGGACGAAGAGCCCGCCGATGCTGTTCAGGGATGCGGTGAGCCATGCTGTGAAGATGCCGCCGTCTTGCGTGTCGTTGAAGAATGCTCGGTGGAGTGCGGGAATGAGACCGATGATGGCGCCGAGGACGGCGCCCAGGAGAGGCGCGTTGAGGAAGTCGTAGAGGAAGAGGAGCCACCAGCGAGTGCGGTCGCTGGTTTTCAGCCAGCGTTTCTTGGTGATGAGTGAGGGGCGGCGGTCATGGGTGGTGGGTTTTCTGGAGGGTTCGCGGGATTTGGACGGGAAGAAGGATATAGACACCATAGATGGCCGTGGGAAATTTCGAGGCAGAAGATGGGTCTCATCAGTGGGTGAGTGATCCTCATCATCACTTTCACCCAGTCCTTCTCTATTCTCATTCCCATTCCCATTCCCATTCTCCTCATCCTCACCCTCGCTTTCATCCCCACCCGATTTATCACTGGGTTCATCAGGAGCATGCTCCGAATCAATAAGTCTCGGCCCCACCGCAAACGTCAAGCAACTCGACACAGTAGCAAAGACCAAAAAGTACGATTTAGCCCTCTCAATCGCCTCCCTAGTCGACTCATCCGTAACAATCAGACTGCCCAAGATGCCCGTCTCATCCAGACTCTGAATAAGCAGCAGCGGATAACTCGTCGTATTATTAAACATGATAGCCGCCGTGATCCAATCCGGCATGCCCAAGAGCACATGCGCACCCACGCCAATCAGAAACGACACGAGATGCGCGATCAGCGCCCATACCAGAATCACCACGTACCGCTGCGCGGACCCTGAATGCAGCTCTGAACCGATTTTCGTGAGCAGCAGGGCGGGGAGAAACAGCTTGACGCATATTTTGGAGATGGATTTGGCGTTGGTGCTGTTTAGGAGCGATAGGCGCGCTGCGATGGCTCCGTAGGATATGACGAGTAGGACTGATAAGCTTGCCTGCACGGCTGCTAGGAAGGAATTGAGGAGGCCGGCTTGGGCCATGATGGAGGAGTATATCTTCAGTTTTAGTGATGGTTTATTTGCGCAATTGCGACTGGATTTGGGGGTTAATGGCGATGGCGATGACGACAAAGGGTTCGCGTCGTCAGGAACCTTGTGGCGCTATTCTAGCGGCAAGCTACTGCTACATCCAAGAGCAATGAATTGGGTCAAATAGGGAATAAAAGGGACATTACTTTTCATCTCCGTTTAGCTGAGATACTCTGCATTGCCTACCTATATAGTAAAGTCTGATTGATATAGTACCAGTGGGCAAGCTGAAAATGTAAGATGAATCTTGCTTTACAATTGAACATGCGGCGATTTACCCCGCTATAGTACCCCGCATCGGAAATCACTTTGTAATACTTGTACCATATGTCTTTTAAGAGAATGAGAGCATTTGATAAAAGCAGCATCTTATGTTATATGATGTTAGGTTTCAGTCTGAAGCTAATCTGCCAAGAACTTTTGTTAAAAACGAGGGAAAATCCAGGAGCTCTGCCACCTGTGAAGTTAGCTCCAGGAGGAGTTCGGTCTCTCAAGTCCTCTTCATAATGCGTAGGTTCGAGAATCCGTTCTTGCGAACTTCATTAACTTTTGAAGGGTTTGATGCTTCTTGCATTTATTTTTGTCTTTTTGACTTGTTCCCTGGAAGCCATCTAAGGATCAGATATCGAAGTTAGCATATCTTCTTCATTCCAAGGTCCAGGAAGACAGAGGGGAAAGTGGTGAATTCATTGACTTTCACAAGAGATCTAGTAGGAATTCAACACTTGCGTGTAATATTGTATATATGGTGAGTATGGAACAGGTCCATGAAGTCAAGCCTAGACTTCTCTTGCCCAGGTATACGGCAATGATTGGTTTGAAGACAGCAGCGGTTTCCGAGAGCATCACAGAATCTCTCCCACCCCGCCTCCTAAACTCCATATGACACTACTGCGTAAAAAATCTGAATGCAGAGGTGCTGCGTGATGGCTGTTTTAGGCTGTTTTCCTCACATGACCTGGAGTCCGAGAGGCATACCTCCAATCCGGTCTGCGTTCTCCTCTCCTTCGTTTTCATCCGAGGAGTCCTCGTCATTAGGGTAATGTAACTGGAGCGAGGTTGGACGGCTTGTGACACTACCATCGGATGGTGTCGTGAGGGGGGCTTGGGGGAGTTCTTGTGCGACAGGTGGTATCTAGCAATATGTTAGTGGTTGTAGGGTGTTTCGATAGAAGCCTTTGTATCACTTATGTCGGTGAAAGAATGATGTCAAATGGCAGTATAGGTTCTTGAAATGATTTAACAGGAGGCAAGTGAGAGTGTAGGGTAGGAGATAAGGACGAGTTTTTGAATTGAGACAAAATAGACATCCCCTTCACTGGGTCATACCTTCCAGATGAAAGTTCGCCAACATCCACGTACGTTTTTTCTCCAGTCAAGAGCAAACTAAGAAATCAATATAGCAGCTTTCATTGGTATCATAAAATCAATCTTACTATTTTCCTTTCAACCTAAACTCCTGCGCTAGAAAGTCAAATCCCCCACGGCTTAGCGTCTTCCCCGTCCTCCACGACCCCGACTTCTGCTCCTACTTCTATCATCATAACTACTGTAGCTGCTATAACTCGGGCTTCTCCTCCTTCTACCACCATTGCGACCTGGGCTATCACGTCTACCTCCTCGTCTTCTTGGTGGAGAGCGAGATCGGGACGAGAGTGATCTTGAGCGCGTTCTATGTCGTCTCGGGGACCGGGATCGAGAGAGGGTTCTGGGCCTGTATGTATCGAAGTTCCTGTCGGGGCGGCCATAGCTTGGTGGCGGGGAGCGACGGCGGGGAGCTGGTAGTCCTCGAAAGCTTGCGGCTGGAGGGCCTCGGGGATCAATATTTGCGCCGCGTCTCGCAAGAGGTGGGGATGGGGAGAACTTTCGGCGCGGGAGAACGATGGATACATTGATGACTGCCCCGTCGATTTGAGATTCGTGCATGTGTGCAATTGCTGCTTCAGCATCGGCTTCGGACGTGTAGAGGATGTAAGCTGTTCCACGATTTGTGCCGACTACAAAGATTAGCAATTGCGATCAAAATGAAAGCAGAAGGTTATCTCACATTGTCTATTCATTGGCATGTCCAAGTCGCGAATTTGGCCATAGACAGCAAAGATTTCTCGCAGATGCTCTTCATTGACATTTTTCGTGAGCTTCTCAATGACAACCTGCAGCATGTTAGCGACATCTTACGCGCAATGATTCGAGCTCGCCTTTGTGCTTCTGATCGGGCTTGGGCTCCTTCCGCGACTGGCGCTGCGACTCTCGCTCCTGTATCTGCCATTCCTGCGAGGGCTGCGGCTTTGCGAACGTGGAGAGATTGTGCGACGGGGTCTTGAGACAGATCTGGACTCGGGTCGAGAATGGTCGGAAGCAGGGGAGCGGCTGCGCGGTCTTCCTCTAGAAGATGATCTTGAAGGCATCTTGAAAGTTGAAGTTGGAATGGAGACGCGTTGAGCATCGCCAGGCTTTGAGAATCATGTTCTAATCACGTGCCATTGTTAGCGTGGAATGATAGTAATGATATAAGGCTACAAGTCAATTAGGCGAGGGCTCGCCAAAAATTAAAGCGGGATAGGGGCTAAGCGAGGCGAGACACAAACAACCACACACCCACACCACCAAAAAGGAAGCCAAACCTTACATGATGAGGAACCATTCCATTCTGCCCATAAAAACACTATTAAAAAAGGCAAAAATAAATATTTGTGGATGCCCTCGGACGGAATCGAACCGGCAACCTCGTCATGTCATAGAGATCTTATGGTTAAGAGTACTAGTGACGCGCTCTACCATTGAGCTACGAGGGCTGAGAGATTGTTGACAGATTTCTTACTATTTTGTACTATATTAGAGCTTACAGATGTGGCGAGACTGAGCCGTGAGATTAGTAATATAATTTGTAGCATTCGCACAGGTGCGGCCGCCCGGCCTTACTAGATTAGATGTACCTTTTCGGAGGTACTCTTCATATATAATGGCGACTGCTAGTCCTTAGATAATATTCTTATTCAGTGCTACAACTCCTACGCCGTATAGTACTCTACGGCCGTCCACAAAAAATCTTACGCGTACAGTACAAGGGGGCTTTTCCGCACACAAGCGACCTCGAACCAAGACGTGACAGTGGGTACTATATCTTCTGCATCTCGCAATATGCTATACAGATTCCTCCGTATCTGCCATCAAACAAATGGATACTAGAATGTTATACCTCGTTGGTGTTATGATCCCGAGGTCATAAGACTCATTTGACCGCTGATCTAACTAAACTGTATCAACCTTTACTTCAGAGCCCCTACCTATCGTAAGATAGGAAGACAGTTTTAAAGGTATATATATGTCTTGTAAATATACTTTGAATTGGTGATGTTGCGTCGTTCCTTTTGGAGAGCCGGCATACTTGTAAAGGCAACATCGCTCGCAGGCCTGGCGCTTGTCAGCATTTACAGTGCCATCTTTGGGACATTACTACAAGTGGCTTTTTGAGGTGAGACGGTAGCATCTTACAAGACATGACTATGTCGTCTTTTCCGAGCACTACCTGAATACCCAGATCCATTGAGCTGTTTCTCATCTGAAAGTTACGAGCACGGTCTTTGATCCTTTGAAAATTTCTCTTTCAGCCATTTCAATCACGCAGGAGTAGGTGGAATAGAATCCTCTCCTTGAAAGCTAACGAAACTTCTCCTCGACGATCTCTTGGACTTCTGAAAGTGATTGCCAGTATAATGATCCACACGCTCCTTCCAGTCCCGAAAGCTCTGCGAGCAATTGATATACGTGCAAACTCTCGGCCAGTTGGAATCGACGGGGTAGTGCCATCCCTCAGTCTTCTTTACCGTTTCGAGAGCTGCTTTCCGCTGCAGCTCCCCCGGATGCGCATTTTTCAGATGGTGCTTCAACCCCGTATGTCTTTTCCGCCTAACACTATGCTGGCTCCTCGCCTCTTCGCACTGTAGAACGTGCTCTACACAAGCCGCCAGAGCAGAATGTGTCGCGGAACACGATGCGCATGAAAGCTGTTCGTGGCTGCTAGCTCCTGACACCGCGCAGAGCAAGCACAAGAACTTGTGCTGCGCCCAGTGTACGTCTTTCTCGTGTCTTGCCCACGAAGAGGGCGATTTGAAGGTTTCGGAGCAGCCGGTGGATGTGCAATGGCAAGGTCGTTCCTGCGTTGGGGTGCTCGCTTTCGTTAGGTTGGTATCTGAAGGCTCTCCTGCTTCTGTGAAACAATCGAGATCTTGAAAATTAGACCTTGTAACTGTTGACTCGTGATCAATATCTAGATGGTCTTCACTACTACCGATTTGAAGAGGTGGAGCGGGTCTCATTCCCGAGCGGCGCCCTCGAAACCAATCGTCTATTTTCTCGAAGCTAAGCTTGAGAAAGTCTGCTAGTTTTGTCTTTTCCTGATACGAAGGATCCAGTGTTTTGAAGCTGCCGTACGCGTCTAGAACGGCTGTTTGGAAATCCTCGTCTCGTCTTTCGTGTATTCCATCCTCCACTCCCGTGAATCGCGCGCGCTTTCTCGGTCGTTCTTCTGTTTCCACGAGAGGGTACGTTGTTATACCAGCTTTAGGGATACCAAGCAGTGGTCTGAATTCTTCATTCGCAGTCGCCGCAACCTTTGCACATGTTAGCTTTTGTCGCTGACATGGGGTGGATGGTTCCAACGTACTTGGTCCCATGAAGCTAAGTCTTCCAGCGGATCGTCCTGTTGTCTATCCGCCACTTCGTTCACGGCCACGCTGTCAATCTCCCGAGCTTCTTTACTTTCCTGCTGGCCCAGAAGTCCACTAGGTGCGTTTATGGCCTCGAAGTCGAAGAAGCTGTCCATGTCTTCGAGGGCAGAGAGCTCTGGAGGTGGGGCAACATTCGGATTCCACCCTCTCTGCCCATGGCCAAATAGATCTTCTTGGGTGCCAAAGCCGTTGGCAATACTGCCCGGCGATGGCACATTACCTGCCATGGATTCTGGAGCGCACCCTCTGCGGACGGGTCGAGGGCATGGTTGGAAGTTCTGAGTTGGCGGGGAGGTTCAGGTTCAGAAGAGCTGGGGATTGTGGCGCAGCTCTCCTCTTGTACAATTTAGCCACAGCAACTTTCCAACGTCGCATGCGACATCAACCTTCAAGAATTATTCTGGTGATGCTTGTCTAGTAAGAAGTGAAGGTCCTAAGTAAGGTACACCGTTTAGTTGAACCAGGCCACTGAGACATTTTGGTGGCTTGTACACTTCGCTGGCTGATCATTCCAACGTCCGTCAAAACAAGTTCAGTCTCGATGAAGAGTCGAATAGAAGTTAAAATGACTTATCAAGTTGCTCTAGTAGGAGGTCAGTTTAATACATAAAACATGTTTGAAGGCATCTCCTGCTTCAGGATCACGAGTTAGCGTGAAAGGCAATCTGGGCATATACGTCTCTTGAATGTGTAGCTACCATTTGGTTGTTATCTTCATTTCTTTTGACGTTTTCTTTCTGCGCGCTCTTAATGAGAGAGGTCCAATCATACAGTTTGATATTTACACTTGAATCTCTCAAGCCTTTTCCTACGCGCCTTAAATCGTGTCTGCGTTTGCACCCGGCATCTTAGAGCCAACTGCCAAAGTGTGTCCCTCAAACATTTCCCAGATACCCACGTATCGATCCGCCCTCTCCCCTTTGCTAACCACCTTCACGATATCGTAATTGGGATCCGTAGGCTCCCAATTCACACATCTAATCGTCCAGTCACTCGAGTCAACGGCTTTCCTAGCAAGGAAAGCAACCTCCACGACGAGTCTCTTCCACTCCGGGGCGCTCTCCCGCACAAAGATATCAAAATGTCGTTTTGGCTCCATTCCCAGAGCTATCTCTCCCCTGTACACGTTGAGAACCTTTCTTGGTCGCCTTTCATGTTCATTGATAAGTTTCTCCCTTCGGAAATCGATGAGGTCGATAAGGTTCGAGTCGATGCGGATAAGGACTTTCTCGTCAAAGGACTCTTCTTTTATCCACTTGGGATCGCCAACTGCAAACGTGAGGTGGGTGAGCTTAGGGCATTGTTTGTGGAAGTACTTTAAAATGTCCTTGAAAAGGTCACTTCCTGTGATTTTTAAAGTTAGTCTTGCCTGATATGATATGATAGACTTTGGGCCAGTGTTCCATGGACATGAAACCCGTTTTTCTTCCGAGATGTTCAAAGAAAGACATATATTCTTTAGATGGGGACTTACCTATCGGCACAGCCCGCAAGATCAGCACGACCTTCCGTACACGAAACAAGCCGAGGTGCTTTATCTGATCCAAACACCCAAAGCCACGAGCCCCGAACAGAAATTGATCTCTCTCAAAGTCACATTTTACTCCAATGTGTCCTCTGTACGTAGCATTAGGACCCATGGACTTGGACTTAGTTTTGTCGTTACAAGACTTGGCAACGAATGGCTTGAAGGAACTTTGTGCCACTTCCCGCGACTCTGCATTGGTGGACAATAGCGACATTTCTGGTGCGATGACGCTGCAGTTCAGCCCGTCTGATGAGAACCGGAGAGTTAGTCTCACTTATTTTCTTCAAAAATGACTATGATCCAAGAGACACAAGACGTCCAACCCCCTAAAATAGAGATTGGGGTAAGGTGAAGTAACCTACCTATTGCCTGCAATGCATCATCCCCACTCCCATGGCTTATGGTGCGCATGCTTGTGAGGAGTTGAACAACTCTACCGCGCGGTAAAGCATATTTCCATATCTGGAGTCTCAACTCTGTCGGCAATCTGGGGAACGGCGCAAACTCCGGGGTTGACTGCTTGGCTCCATCTATATCCGTGATTTCTTCCCCTGCTGGTTACACATGTCAGTAATCATTCACTTATTCCGGCTCATTCCTGGACATGAAAACCAGCACTTTGCATTGTGTCTTGCGCCCCTGACGCCTCTGCCATCTGTTGCTCTGTCTTCTTACCCCCGACAAATTGCTGACACCAGTGGAAATAAAGCTGTAGACTTACTCTGACACCCGCTAATTGTGGCCAAGGCATTGCCCACTTTAGGCTTCATATGTTCTGGCTGCCCTTCAGAGCCCAGTTCCACCAAGTCACCTTGGTTCATCAAGTCGACGGGAGCATCTTTTGGCGTTTCCAGCAAGTCGACCAGTCCCTTGGCGTGGACTGCTTTGTCCTGCGCTTCCGGTATATCTGCTTCTGAAGCAGACTTGGAAAAGAAGTTGTGGCGATCGCCTTCAGCTGCAGCTGCGACCGCCTGGTTGATTGCATCGTCCTCTAGACTCGAGGGTAGGGTGTTATCTGCCATCGTGGGGGTATATTGCTGTGTCTCTTGAGGTTCAATGGTGTGGTGTGCCGGAGTTTGTTTGGAAGAACAATGTTGGGAAGAGCTATCTTTTGCTTGCTCTTGAACTTTAAATATGGCCTGAGATTAGGTAACGTGGGTCAATTTAACAATTATCAATTCAATATTGCCATAATGCTATCCGTAGGTTTGAATTATGTGAAATTGGAATGTTGGCGCGTCGTTAAAATTGAATTTGAGGCACGCGTTTATAAGGATTTACTCCTATAAATATCCACGCACCCAGCCCGACGGATTTGACGATTGTAGGAATCTAAAGGCTGGGATTTTCCATTCGGAATATGTTGTAAAATGGTAATGGAAATTGAGTAACAATTAAACCTCTACACAAAGTACAAGAATACATAAGACGAATGTTGTTTGGCAAAACATGCGAAAAATGAAAAGGGGATGGGGATTCTGGAGAACTCACGAGAAACTCGCTCACTTTGTTGGCATTAGCAAAAGTCACTTTTTGATTCGATGGTCTTCATTGTATGGCATCAGCTATCTTCTAGGCAAACACAATGATCCATGAAGAGTTCTAAGCAGCGTATCCGTGTCTCCACCTGAATGATCTGAAGAGACATGCTTGCGAAACAGACTGACGCTAAATGTCTGAAAAGGAGATGAAACTTTCCAGTTCGACGGGTGCAACCAATGAAACAATGGCCAAATGTCTCCCACCATCGTAGCCTCCTGCTCTACTTGGTCCAATTCTTAAATCCATCGCCTGGACTTACAATGCTCACATAAGTTCCCAAGTAGATGGGGAAGAGTGCCTCTATCGTATGGCCTGAAGCATCCACCAACTAAAAGAACTGGCTCCCAATGCTCGTGATGCCCATCACAATAATCAGTTCCAGAGCCGAAACTTAGTGACCAGTATGGACGTCCCACTCTTCTTCTCGCCAGCGCCGTCATATCAACTTTGAAAGCTTCCTTGTTGGGTCGTAATGACATATTATATACTCCAGAACTAAGAAAGGTGCTGTTTCTTATATAATCCCAGTGCTTGGCAGTCGGAGCAAGATCCGCTCTTACTTTTGGATCAAACTTGAGCATTTCTTTTGCGGTAGGAAATGCAACAAGCTGGTATTCATGATCAGAGGAGTCGAAAAAACCGCTGAAAACGTCGCAAAATGACAGTCGTTCGATAGAAGGACGCAATGCATCGATTATCTGGAGGCAATCTTGCAGATCGACGAAGTCGCATGCACATATTGTTATATGGTTGACTCCGCCTAGAGTTGACAGAATCTGATGGACCTCGTCCTCATCACATGTCGCCCTCAGATCTACCAAAACAGTATCAATTTCTTTGTTGATATAGACAGACGGCAGGTCATGACGGGGTTGTAGTTGACCTCCAGGAAACCAGGGAGTGTGGTATTTCTGGTATTTGACTTTGACCTCATCATACGCCTCCCGGCAAACTTGCTTGACAGCTACGACAGTCTTTGCAGCGATCTGCTTAGACACGATTCTGGAGTAAGTATTGTCCGGAAGAGGAACCAGTCGGGGTGCGGGGATGGTATTCTTCCAGATCTTGATGCGTAGTTCGATGGGAAGTTTAGGAAATAGTGTGAATTCGGTCAATGGGAGCGCCACTGTGACCCGAGTGTCGAGTGATGACTGCTTTGACTCTGGAGTAACATGTTAGCTACGAAAACAAACACGGGGTTAGGAACTTACCCATGAGGGAACGTTCATACAATTGACCCCATTCATGGTTTGAAGTGCCATGTCCTAACATTGATAGTTGGCTCTTCTCCTTGGAAGCTACGTGCGTCTCCTGGGAAGCTCGCATTCGCAGTGACAGAGAGTCTCGAGACTGCGATTCACCTTCAAAAAAATCAGCCATACCGTCATGACTGCGGAAAACAAAAGAGGCTCACTCTTGATATCAGCAGCATCAACTTCTTGGTTCAGAGTGGCAACAGCCTGGTTGGCGATAATCTCATCGGCATCCAGAGACAATCGATTCACTGCAAACAACCATCTCGTCAGCTCCAAAGATCAACAAGCCATATCTTCATCAAGACAGCACTCACGATCAAGCAGCTCAGCGCCCTCCATACCATTTTCTGCGTTGCGCTCTCGTCCTTCAATCGCGTTTTGCATCGTTGCGTCTTCAGTTGGGATGTATCTCGAGTTCGACTTTGAAGTTAAAAGGGAGAAGAAAGAAGTTTGGAAGCCCAGAGCAGACAGAAGTCGCTTCGCATCTTCGCGTCGCCCTTCCCCAAATAGGAAATCCACTTCGAGCGGTAGACAGGGGCAGCCACGTGACTTGCAAGCTTCTCATGCCATTCCACCTGAATCGTTGGTACCTAGGTACTAGGTAGAGAGCGACACTTTGAGAGCAAAATATCACTTGCCATTCAAGCTCTAAACAACACCCCATCATTGTACCTCGGGAAATCGGCCTAAACCTCCAGATGTCAACACAACTACCCCTTCCTACCCGCACCTCCCCACGCCAACTAATAGCCTCACCCAACATCTGCTTCCCATCTTACATCAACCCAAACCAACCCAACCTAACCTTCCCAATCCACCACGCCCAAGAACTAAATTCCCCCCCACCCATCCATCTCCATAACCTTCTCCTCTCGTCTTCAAACCATAACCCCCCCTCCCTTTTCTCCACCCCTAACAAAACACGCTTACCCTCTTAAACAAAAAGTCCCCACCAATCAACCCAATTTACTTTGAGGGATAGTATGCACACTAATGACTCCACCCCCCACTAAAAAGCAGATAGAGAAAGGACATACCAGGCCCAGGTACCTAGTCTGACTAGATTTTCACCAAGTTTGAAGATATTGACATGAAGCAATCACTCCTCAACTTGATATGGAGATACTGGGCAATAAACACAAGGCGTAAAACCCATACAGTGCCGGAGATCCACACGCCCAATAATTCCAATTTTGTAGCAAGTCAGAAAAAGTAACCACGTTAACTCACCACACCCAATAAACAAACCCAAACACACCCAGAATAGCAATTTTATATTTCTACTCTGTGTTAATTTACATTCACAACAAAATATGTTTTCTACCCCGAAGCACAGGCAAAAGTATAATTAAAGACTCCGCACTCCTTCTTGTTCCAGCCATCCAGTCCAGTATAGTCCGAATGAACGCCACTCCACTTTCCTTCCAGGGTATCTTAAGCCAGTCCATTATCCGGTTTCATTTTGCTTGCGCGAATGATCTATCCTCCAAAGAACATGCCAATTAAAAAGAGCAACTTTTTTACACACTCGCGGCCTCAAAAATGAAAGAAGCAGGGCGAATGTGTGGCAAGTAGATTCACAGAGGAATCACCGTCCAACGCCAAACAAATACGCCAACTGCGTCACATCAAGTCTTCCAAGACTCTTATTAGCACCCTCGTCAAGGGCAGCATTGACCAGCTTCTCCTTCTGCTTCTGCAACTCAATAATCCGATCCTCAACCGTATCCTCGATCAAAATCCTATGGACCTGAACCGGTTTCTGCTGACCAATACGATATGCTCGGTCGACGGCCTGGTATTCGATGTACGGGTTCCAAAATGGATCGAGGATTATGACACGAGAAGCGGCAACGAGGTTAAGGCCAGCATTCCCGGCTTTGAGGGAGATGAGCATTATCTTGCATTCCGGGTTGTCGGTAAAGCGGACAATGGCATCGTTGCGGGCGTCGCTATTCATACCGCCGTCGTAGCGCTCCATTTTCCAGCCTCGCTCATCGATAGGGACTTGGAGGAGATCCAGTAGGGAAACGAATTGACTAAAGACAATGGTCTTTTCGCCCTCCTTTTGAAACTGATCTAAAAGGTCCACGCACTTATCGACTTTGGCGGAGGGTTGCCAATTCTTGCGAAGATAGCGAAGGTATTGGCGTTTACCCTTGGCGGATCTCGAGGCGTCCTTCTTTAACATCGCGAGCGACAAACGTGGTTTCTCCTTCTCTTTTCCCTTGCCCTTCTTGTCCTTCTTGTCCTTCTTGCTGCGTTTCGAAGACTTCTTGGTCTTGGATCTGAATTTTGTCTTTGGCTCAACGTCAACCTCATTGTCGCCTTCGTTGACACCCTCATCATCAGCTTCCTCCTCATCCTCGGTATCAACAATGTCATCAGGGACAACAAAATCTCTCAGATCTCCATCACTGTCAGCATCATCCTCATCCTCATCCTCTGTTTCGGAATCGGAGTCGGTGCTATCATCGTCGCTAACGCCAGGGGCAGCAGCCTCATCATCACCGGCTGCATTAGGATCATGAACCTTTTTGAAGGTGCGGTAATCAATAACCTTATTTGGGTCAAGGTTGCCACGGCACTCGGGACATTTTGCGTGGGCTGCACCATCCTCCCCGTTAGCTATATTCTGCTGCGCAGCTGTGGTTGATATCGAGGTGAGGCATTCAGGGCACGTATTGTGACCACAGGGAATAATGATACTCGGATTTAGTACTGCGTCGTAACAGATGGGGCACTGACATATTGTTAGTAGATATAGATAAGGGGGGACTAGACAGCTTACCTCGAAACCATCCGCCTCGAGTAGCCTGGCAACAACATCCGGCAAAAGGCTTTGAGCTAGTTCTTGCATTTTCTCTGCCGTGAGATTTTCTCCAGTAGGGGACGCCTCGTCGAAATCTGTGATCAGATGAGGATGACAGCAGGCCTGTCGAAGACGCAATAGAAGGACCAGAATGTTCGAGTAGTTTTTGCCAACTGTGTTTTGTCTCAAATACTTATTAAATTGGATTTGCGTCTTTGACTCTAGGGCTTGGTAGAACGCTAGCTCATCATCGCTAAACACAACGTGCTGGGTCTCGATTGTTTTTGGGGGCAAAGTTATGATGGGCTTGCCATCAATCTGGGATTGTTTCGTACGACGAAGAAGGATCGCCTTCAAAACAGTCTGCAATCTCTGCATCGCTCGATCTGCATCATACTTTTTCGAGGAGCCTTTTGTCAACATACCGAACTCCTGTGGTTTGTCAGTCAATTGTCCACAGCAGGTGAGAAGGGAGGGGCCACAAACTGTGTTGAACTTCTGCCACTCGTTGTAAGGTCTGATCCTCAAGAAGTGTATCAAAGAGTATAGCTCCCCAACATTATTCATCATGGGAGTTCCAGTAAGGCAGAGTCTGAAGAAAGATTTGAGAGTACAAGCAGCTCGAGCCGAACGTGTACTCTTGTTTTTGATGCACTGAGCCTCGTCGAGGATGATACGGTAGAATAAACTCTTCGGCCCTAACATAGGGAAGAGCTTTTTCATCGGTGTCTGATCAACGTCACGACGGCCGGACTTTTTCTCCTTGTCGAGGTAAGTTTCTAGGCGTTTATGCTCAGCCCCAAGAGTGCCATAACTCGTCAAAACAACATCGAAGTTTCGAAGGTCGTCCCAACTGGTCTTCTTGCTTTGCCCGTGGACTAATTTGGTGCTTAGTCTATGACTGCCGTTGATTTTCTGCCGAATCTCACGTTCCCATTGACGGAGTAGTGCGACCGGGCCAACAATAAGGGTGGTCTACGAGAAATTACTATAGTCTCTAGTCATGAAATGCAAATGCGTACCTTGCGAGCCCGATCAGCAGATGGCCTAGTCAAAATCAAAGCCAAAGCGCTAAGAGTCTTTCCCAATCCCATATCATCAGCGAGAATACCACCTTTGTTAGTTCCTTGCTCCATTGATTTGAGCCAAGTCAAGGCAACCTTTTGATGTTCATACTGAAACGTTGTTAGCATTGGGCGACAATTGGACACAAACTCAACGACCTACCAAGGGATACTTGAGGCCCTCGGGTGTTCCTTCTCTACTTTCAGCAGGCAGATCAACATCGGCACAAATGTTCTGCAGCAACGACTTGATTTCTTCGCTGTTCTTGCGAGGATCATTGACGATGTAGTCGTACTGCTCTCTCCTCTCCCCGCTGAAGTCATACCCAGAAATACTACCTAGGCCGTAGAGATCATCGGAGCTTTGCGCGTTTGCACGACCCAAGATACCCAACAGTGGATCTGATTGTGGAGCATCGTAGCCACGGCTCGAGCCGTTTGCATGGTATCCCAATGAAGGTTCTAGCTTTGGCATACCGGTTCCTACAGGTGTGTAAGCAGAGTGAGAATACACAAGATCTCCCGAGTGACCACCGGGCATTCCCATGCCAGACTGTAGAGATGGGTATCCAGACGAACTCGTGGAGCCTGGTGGTAATGCAGGATAGGATTGAGTGTGCATCCAGCTTGGACGTTTCTGCTTACCATACATTGCTTGCTGTAAGGCAGTATTGGTAGCAGATTGCTCGAGACGACTAAGAGCAGCATTACCAGTCACTATTTCTTCAGGTGAAAGGTTTAGAAGCTGGTCCTGTGTTCCAAATATTCCACTAGATGTTGTAGAGTGTCGTCCATTATCACGAAACGCCGAAGGGGGGATGATCTCTATGTCAGAATCACTGGCAATAGAGGTGCCAGAGGAATCATCTTGGAAGGTACCAGGGATCGAGTACTTCTGCTCCGCCTTGACGGGCGCAAAAGAATTCATACCGGAAGGATTGCCGCTGTTCTGCGATGAATATAACCCAAACCCACTTTCTGACTTGATAGCAGAAGTCATCGAATTTGGTTCGGGCTTTACAGAGCCAAAACCAGAGGTTTGCGACACTGCACCATTGTTCCAGCCAGGTGGAAGCTTCCTAGCTGAAGCTGAATGTGCGTTTTCACGATTGCTTGATGCTATGGTCGATGAGCTCGACACGTTACGTACCCCAGACATTCGATCGTATGCATTATTTGCAGAGCTGGAAAATGTATTCGTGTATGAAGAGCTCGGCGCCTGGAGATGGCTAGGATTTCGATTAAAGCCTGAAGGTCCCGAGGTAGAGGGTGGATTGACTACTGCAAAACCATCGCTCTGTAGACTCCGGGCAAAGTCTTCGTCCAACTTCTGTTGTTTAGCCTGATCCTCCGCAGCCTTCTGGCCTTGGTAGAACTGATCGTCGAAAGCGGCAAATTCGTCATCCCTAATTAGAATGGTTAGCTTTACATTTTAAAGCAAGAATACGCAGGCGAGTTAGGAAGTTCAAGAGCAAGAGAGCAAGAGCTAAAAGTTGACACTCGAGGGGAAAGTGAAGTTGTGAACAAACATAGTGAGGTCGAAAAAACCATCACCAATCATAGGGTATCCATACCCTGAACTTTCACCGGGCGTTGCTGGACTTGTGTATGGGCTCGGAGAAGTGCGTCGAGATTTGTTGTCTCCATATAACGGAGGTGCTAGCCCTCCATCGACGTGTTTGCTGTGTGTTCGTTTGCGGGACACGAGGCTCATCGAGGAAGGTGTGGTCATTTCTGGGATCGAGTTCGCAGAGTGCGAGTTCGGGGTAGAAGCTGTTGAATCAACCCCTGACTGGCCGTGTGGGTGCTCTTGATCTGGCATGAAGAGTTAGATATGATGGGACAAGTAGAGTAGAAAGGGGAATTGAAGAGGAAATATGCGAACGTAATTTGCGGCTTCGTGCATAGGAATCAAAAGAAAGCAGTGGACGTACTCATAGAACCATCCAAATCCATACCGTCAACGGCTCCCTCGGCGATAGGATTCTTAGAAGGTGTCTTGTTTGAAGACGAAGCTTGCGAAGATGCCAGTGATGATATATCGCGAGAGGAATCCGAGGCTGTAGGCTGAAGGCCGCGCTTCATGTCCTTTAACTTTTTCTCCAACACAGCTATCTCATGCTTCACTTGCTGTGTTGCATCCTCCTTGTCCTGTACGGTATGATCAATAGACCTGAGAAGAACTTTCTGGAAGCACAGTTCGTCCATGAGTTCCTCCATCGCCTGTTTCTGTGATGCGGCTGTGGCCTGCTGCGAGTCCGCCATGTTGTACAAGTTGAGCGACGCCCAGCTGTGGCGAGGCGATAGACGGACAGACGAGGCTGCGGGGAGTTGGTTGGTGATGAAGTTATCCGTCAAAATGACAGATTAGGCCTCCGGCTTTCGTTCTGTTCTCCAGAGTAATTAATGAGTGGTCATCTGGACTTCCGGGACGTTGGAAGTGGAAAAGAGCGGCAGGTTTGAATATCAAGGGTCTATGGGTACTGTTCAGTACGTATCTCCGTACTCCGTAGATCGCGATATTTCTTGAAGATTCATGCGCGTCCGCGTCTTCTGCTTTAGCGACCCCACAGTCTTATCCAAAGGGGAAAGGCCGGCCAAGTAGCGAAGTATTGCACGTGATGATTAGGGCATCTTCTAATACTGGTACCGGTATGTTCCTGAATTTACGAAACCTGTAAAACAGTGATGCGTTTAATGTCTACATCTTATAGACTTACCTAGAAGGATCTAAACTGGAATGCAATTCTAGTTCTATTACTTTCCCGAATTATTTTAACTTAATCAGATAGCCCTAGATTATTCTGGATATATATATAAAGGCTGATATAAAAACCCAAGGCGAACTTTTCTTTAATCCGATGGCTTATTCTAGTTTTCCAGACAGATTAATGAGTCAGCCAGTTTACCTTTTGAATAAGAGAACCAAGTCGGATCCACCAAAGTTGGTATTGAATTGGTTTATTGAATTCATATTGTTTTGCTACCTATTGGTCCACACTTATATATCTGGACAGAAAAAAAAGGAAACATTCGTGCACCTTTCCATTGTCGTCAATTTGGTTCAAAAGAAAAGACACTATTTCAGCTGTGTTCAGTTTAGACATAGCAATGAAAGTAGCATCTTTAGTAAAGAGAATACCATCATAAGTAGCGACAGACAAGACAAAAGAAAAGACATGTAGTTAAGAAAATATAGGTCTTTCGACCAACGTGGGTGGGGCGACTCAGTTTAGAGCCTCGTCAAACGTGTAGTTGTCCGGATACCAACCAGTGGCTGTCATGTATCCTGGATCAAATGTTGCCTCCTTCAGGAGATCAGACATGGAGATGTTACCTTGTGCACCTGTAAACTCGGAGCCGTCAAGTACAAACTCCATGTCATCGCCATATCCTAGAGTGGCCTGTGGTGTAGCTTCGCTGTAGCTCAGTGGATCTAGCATATCCATCTCACCGAAGTCTGGATTAGATAGCATCAGGTCCTCAAAGCTAGTTGGCGATGCTATGATATCCGGCATAGCAATCATATCTTGCCCGTTCCCAATACTCGTGAATAGGGAACTGGAGCTCGGAAGATATGGGAGCTGCACGGTGGATTGCTTCAAGTGAAGATGCATGCCCATAGTAAGAGTTTCACCATGGCGTCGAAGCTTCTTCATCGAGCCCTCAATAGTAGAAGAGCGCCAAGCGGGAAAGCGGCCACAGCCTTCGCAGATCCGGCCGAGAAGCTCTCGCTCAATAGAAACAAACCATTCGATAAGAAGCGGTTTGATACCAGCATGAGCCTACGTTGTCAGCGAGTTTCTTATTGATGTCAAGTCCCTCAACTCACTGCATAATGAAGACTGCCACCGTTGATATGACCCTTAAAGTAAGAAAGCTCCCGGCGCAGAACGACAGCAGCGCCGTAAGCATTAATTGACCTGTCTGTCGGCTCGTTCTCCTGATCATCAACTCGATTTGCTTCCAAAGTTCCGCTCATGAGCTGCTGGAGACGACATATCATCAAGTATTTGAAGTGTTTCTCGATATTATACCCATTGAAGTTATTGTCCACCTGAGTCCCATCGCGATTTGTAGCCGCTTGCTCAGTCACATCGACAATCGAGCAAAGGAGGTGTAGGTAGCCTCCGGTGAGAGCAGACGTGGGTATCAGTGTGGAAGCTCCTTTCTTAGCCTTGACCTCTGCTGAGAACCTGCGAGCCAAGCCATCCATTGAACTTATGGTATCCTTGTTTTGGGTTGTAAATGGACCAGAGAGATCCAAAGAGACCTCGACTGTAGGACCGTTTGAGGGTGTGATACGCAGGTCGAGAGTCATTGAGTCCAGGCCCATAGTGTCGAAGGAAGGCAAAGATCCGAGGGGAGGATTTTTGAATAGCTGTTCAGACAGACCTGTTTGGGTGTCAGTCCACTCCAACGTACTCGGATAGATATTTCGTTGTACCTGTATTGTATAGCGGAGCAGCGTACTCAATGCAGGCTGCGTTGACGATGCCTCGCTTCAACAGGTAATTGACGCAGCGTTGACAACGATCATTTACCGCCGCGTTACACTTTCTGGCCATTAGCATCGTCTCGACCTCGTGGTTTTGATATCTTGGACCAATTGCATTTATGTGATGACTTACTTTGCGTCTTCCGTGCCAACACGCAGCGCAGGAGTGCTTCATTTTAGAGGCTATGTTCATAGTAGTTGTTGCGATGCAACAAGTACCATGCTCTCGACGAATTTGAACGATTGCAATCTTGGTGTTGAAGTGGAGAATCAGACTACATGGCAAAGGAAAAGAAGATCGATGAAGAAGTATTCAAATAGGAGATGAGAAGCCTCTGCGGTCTTACCCCTTACTGCAATCACAGGGTCTGGTGTTGCGGTCCACTCGTTAATTGGCCTAATGCTACAGAATCTGCCTGGAGGCGCACTGCAGACAGCCTCGTGCATATTGAGTGCATACCATTCGTATTATCTAGACCGCAGCGTATATAGTGATGATTGTTACCTCAGTAATTCGGTTGTGTCAGTTGCCGAGACCTTTCACATCCTGCATTTAGTTCAATCTTTTCTCCAAGATGAACTTACTCGACGGGAACGTGTTATGTGTGATGGTTCATGGAAGTTTCTCCAGTATGAATATCACGATATTTCAATGTGAGACACTCTGGGAGTGGGGTCGCATCTAAATTTGCATGGTCAGACTGTTGAACAGAATTTTCGAACAACTGGATCTGGTCTAAGCTGTGACCATGCTATGTGGAGGAGGAGAAGAGGGCTGAGTAGCGTTACTCCAGATTTATACGCAGCTTTGACTAGTGTTCACATCTACGCCTAGCATTCTGAAGTATGCGCAGATCGGCCAATCCTAGCCACGTGGCTCGTGAAAATTGCAGGGTGCAAGGCATCACATCACATCTCAACCCGAAGCATTCTCTCTATCTAATAATCTACATCTTTAACTTAGCATTTCAAACTGGTCTTAAGAGCAGCACTATGCAATGCTATATACCCATTCTTTCAGTAGCTCGAGACACACATGGCTGACTTACAGCGAAAGAGCATTGCAAACCAGCAACGTTTTTCTTTTGAGGTGGTTTGAACTTCACGAATCGCAACAGCCGGGACAGCATGTCTAGTAGGATCAGGAAGGGAAAGGGCAGGGCTCTATCCACTTCATGGTCAGAATGGACTTGGGATCCAGTAAGGGCTCAGTACTATAAAGCGAGAACAACTACAAACGGACAGTTGGAGTATAACTGGACAGAGGATAACGCCTCGACAAGCGATTCTGTGGCAGATGCTCCCAGAACCATTCCTGAACCTTGTAATGATTCAGGGTTTAATTCACCTTCGTCTATACCTAAATTTCCCCCCAAGTCCCACTACTCAGGTAGGTGGACTTCTTTCTATATCAATGGGGTCAAGGATCAATATTAACCAACTATAAAAAAGTATCCGCAGGCGAGTCTAAGGGCCAGTATTCGACGGCCCTAGCTGACAATTCAACCGTCAATGCTTTGGCGGATACGTTTGCGAATACAAGTATAGCTACACCTGACTCTGGACTCGATTCCCGTGAGTACAGGCCCTTCTTTTAGTCGGGAATATACACATACTGACTTAAAAGCAGGATTTCAAATCATATCTTCCCCCTCTCGATTCTTCAAGATTGGGCGTGTGTTCAAAACCTTGTGGACTGAGCCTGCTGGAACTATATCTGAGTTTGATGGAAACTTTGTGATTGCAACTTCGTTCGGTGAGAAAGCATGGTCCAAAATCCGATATTTTGTCGTTGCCCGAGAGATGCAAGGCTGTTCTCTTTGCCTCCCTTTGAATACGTATGCGTTTCAAGGAACATCAAAAGACAGAATACGAATCGAAGACTACGCAGCAGTCTACCCAAATGGAAGTACCCCAACCATTGGACATAACGAAAATCTAGTCAAAGATCCATTTCCAATCATTATCGAGGACCCCCAAGAGAAGCTTAGTCCTATGTCTCGCCTCAACTTTGGGCGAGTTTATACGGTCGAACACAATATCAAAGTTATGAAGGTCGGGAGAATTGCCAACGAATTCCTACCATGCTTCAATAGCTATTTTGTTGAAACGATCAACGGTGCTCCTACGATTAATGCTACGCCGGAGGCTACTGGATATGAAACAACTAATACACCTCTTGGCGGCGATTCTGGCGGCTCTTCGTCTGGCGTACCATACAACCCCGGATCCAGGCCTCGGTCACCCAGTCCTGCTTCCATATTACCAAAACTAGTTCATAGGGTTATAAAGGGAACTCGGGGAAAAGAAGAAAAATTAGACTCGAGTAAATTAAAAATGTTTTCCAGAGCGCTCTTCATTGCTGAATTGGTACAGGATTCAAGGTCCACAGCTCGAAATACTTTCAACCTGGAGAGGTAAGCTTTGCTCAATTCCCCAAATACGCCACCTGGCTAATTCCCATACGCTAAAAGATATTTAAAGTTCTCTGGTCGGAACCCAAAGGCGACATGCCGTCAAATGGAACCCTCGTTACTGACGATGAAATGTATCGACCCTCGAAACGTGCGGAGAAAGTGTTCGCTTCTATTCGACGTTTTGTTATAGTGGCCAGTGACCAGGGTCACTGCCAGTGCGTGTTCGTAGTTTGAATTGCATATAAACTTTCAGAGTATGCTAACTATTATAGGCCCATTTTAACATACCGAGGTCTCGGTACGACGAAAGGGGGTGTAAAGGGGGATGAACATGCCATCATCTATACTAGAGAAAGTCCTCCCCAAGAGCTCGATGGAGAGCAGCCTCTTATGAACCGTCCTATTAAAGTCATACCCAAGACTCATCGCGACAAGCTCGACCCTTCATTTCGTGTTAATTATGCTAAAATCTACACTATTGAACACAACGTCAAAGTGCAGTTTATTGGTAGGATTGCGGACATTGATAGATTTAGGTTCAATGCTGATTTCGATGCGACATGGGAACGAAAACGAACCATGAATGTCGTGCAATAAGCATATGGACACTCAGCAGCACACGGGTATTTCGACCAAGAGGCTCAGGGACAGCCGTGATGATTGCAAAGTACTGTACAGTTCAGGAAAAGAAGCTGGTTGATTGCAAGCGGCAAGTGGAAATAAAGTATGAAGTCGAGGACTACGAACGAGAGAGAAGCAAGTGAGAGGTTGTGGAGCTGCCCGAATCACGGCATGTCTCGGACACAAGAACGCCGCGAGGTAGGAAAACAGATCCGTAAATTAAAGTGCGGAAGGAGCAGGATTCCAAGCGAGTATAGGAGTTACAGGTTCAGAGAGATAATTACCTGCAGTAGCAGACTATAGGACAGCGGCAGGAGGAGCAGAAGCAGGTACGGGGGAAGGAGAGAGGAAGGGGGAGGAGATACAAGAGCAAGAGAGGAGAGACGAGAGAAAAATGAGAGAAAAAAGGAGAGAGGGGAGGCGAAAGGAAAGGAGGTAAGGAGGAAGGAAGCGTACATAGAGGAATATGATTACTATGATGCCTATAAATCTAGGCTTTACGGGTGCTTTATAGGCTTATAGGCTTACAGGCTTACAGGCTTACAGGCTTGATGACCACTAATCCATCTGGCGAGAGCCCGAGGCCCCTAATGGTGCGAGCTTGCGAGCACTATCTACCTTAGCTTTGCTCCTGAGTAAGCCCAGGTGAGAGAGGCAAAGAAATTAAACCACAGGGTTATACTACGTAGATTCACGCTGTCTGTCAGCGAAACCATTTCATTCCAACTTTGAATAGCCCTAGGCGGCTACTACTATATCCCCCCTGGCTATCCGACCTCTCAAATCAGACATTCATGGTAGGATAAGTCAGTGTCAGTAAACGCAAGAATGGTATTACACAAGCCTCCATCCCCACCCTTCCTTAACCCCCATATCTACGGACCGAAGAGCCATCCCACCCAGATTCAACGCCAAACACCTAACGTTTTAGGCATATATATATACGCTCACAAATTTCATTCCCCACTGTCCCCCTCACTCTCACCCTCCTTCTCGTCATCACCATTACCCAGATCCTTAAACCAATCCTTAACCTCCCCCAACTTCCCCTTAATCCAATCGAAAAACTTCTTATCCTCCGCCGCAACCTCAGTCTCATCCCCTACCACCGGTCTATCAACAGTAACCTCCGCCGGCTGATCCACGCCGATCATAGTTGGAGGGACGACATTTGGATCTGCGGCTGAGCTGGCTTCGACGGGCGAGATGGAGATGATGGCATCTGAGCCGGCGTCTGAGGCTGGGGAGGGAGAAGGCTCGGGATCGCTGGGGTCTTCGGGGGTGGTTTCGGGGGTGTGGATTCCGACGGGCTTGAGTGGGAGACGCAGGGTTCCGTTGTTGGGTTTTGGGTCTAGGCCGAGGGAGTCGCAGATTATGTTGTAGACTTCGATGTTTTCTAAATTTTCATTAATTCATGTATTCGAGGATTTTGGAGGCGTGGGGCTTACGGAAAGGCTCAACGCGACTATTGGGTGCATGGGGGAATGCTGGGCCTCTAGCAATGAAGATAGCTCTCATCAATGGATGTTCGTGATCATATCCATGGAGTCCTTTGGGGTGATATGCGAGTCCCTGCTCTTTGCCATCTGCAACATTGAACTCCTCCTTCGTGACAATTGCCCATCCAGTCTTAGGAACAATCCACAGAGGTGCAATGCGCTCATTTTTAGTGAAATGATAGCGTTCTGGCATGTTCTCGTCTCGAAGATAGACTTCAAAGTTTTGATTCTGGGCTGACGTTATTGCAAGTTTATCGTACATGCCTTGGAGATCGGCGGGGTCTTTGGGACGAAGACCGTAAAGGGGCCACCCGTCTGAATGTTCGATTAAGTTAATATCGATGAGATCGTCCAATTGGATTAATCGATTCGTGTCAGTAGTTGCCATTCCGTGGTCGGATACCACTACCACATTGACGATGCTTGTTAGATTCCTCTCTTCCAGACCTTGGAAAAGCTGATCAAGCATGGTATCGACCTGGTTGATCGTAGTCTTGATTTCTGTGCTGTTGGGGCCGTAAAGATGGCCATCGGCATCGACGTTTGGTACGTAAGCAGCAATGAACTGAGGGCGCATATCGACCACTTCTGCTACCTCATCTTCCTCTCCTGGTTTATCGAGGAGTTCGAGCACTCTGCTGACCTTGTTGTCTAATAGCTCCTCTCCGTTGAAGGCATCCAGAAATGCAGGTTCGACGCCCAGTATATGAGCTTCACTCCCAGGCCACATGTGTATAGCAGTCCGGATGCCCTGATTCTCTGCAGTAACCCACAACGGTTCTCCGCCCCACCATTTCGGCTGCATAGCCAAGGCATCTGTGTAGAAGAACTCTTCTTTAAGTTCCGCATCCCAAAATGTGTTCCCGACAACTCCGTGCGATTCTGGATATAGGCCAGTGACCAGTGTGTAGTGATTCGGAAATGTGACCGAGGGGAAACTCGGGTTCATATATACCGGAGAGATACCTTCTTTGACGAAGGCATTCAACCTTGGCGTGAGACCCCGATTCAAGAAGTCCGCCCTGAACCCATCCAAACTTATCAAAATCGTTGTGGGCGCAAACAAGGCTGTTCCATTGCTTATAATCTTCTGGTTATACTTTATACCCTTGCGATTCAAGGAGAGTTTCCAAGCTACGAGTACCAGTATCGAGAAGCCGACGGCGATTAACAGGTGTATAAAGCACCACCTCCGCCATTTCCTTCTCCTTGTCGATTTATCGTCGTGTAACCCCAGCAGACCGCGTCGATCAATCTCGTCACTGCCCTCCGCATCGCTACTACTCCCAGTCGAGCTGCCCTCCTTCATCCCTCCCTCCTCCATCTCATACATTAACTCCCTATTTTCCCCATGTTCCGCTTCCCCGATCAACCTCCCTTTCTTCTTACTCCTCCTCTCTCTCCGCCGTCTCCTTCGATCCCTCTTCCCGCTCCCATCCCCCTTGACCTCATTAACGTGTTCAGAAGATCCAAGCCCTGGCAGGTGTGTATAGCTCTGCGAAAACAGCTTTTTCAACGGCTTCGGCAATGACATCGCGCTTCCCCTTCGCTCGCGCCTCCTACTTTCCTCTAGCAGTTTATCCCTTTCCTCCTCTTCTGTAAACACACTGCGATCGTGTTCTCTGATTTCTGCGCTTGTTCGCGCGCCCATCAGGACTTCATCGTCTTCGCTATCCGTGTCTTGATCGCTGCGCTCGCTATGGATACTCGAGGCATCATCGTCGTAATTTGCGGGGGAAAGGAAAGATCCTGGTGGCATAATGAATAATAATCTATAGCATTGAAATAGGGGTTGGGATGTTCCTTGTGCGAACTTGGAATTGGCTTTGAATGAAGGGTTGCGGTTGCGATTGCGACTGCGTTCGCGATCCTTGTTATTCGGGGACTTTCAAGGATTCAGGCTGAAAATAGAAATATCCTACAGTCAGCCTCGTCACATGTTACCCGCAAGAAGTATCTTCTACTTCGAATTAATAGGCTGTGAAACCAATTGATTTCATAGGAAGAATCAAGCGTATTCGATATTTAGTTCATTATCCACAATATAGATGTCATACAAAACTCGTGACGCGCTCCAGGAGCCAGACATTCCAAACCGCGAGATGAGTCAACACCACGTCCATTCTACAGACATCCACGAAACAGCTCTACAGCTGCCCATCCCGACGCCATCGTTTTGCAGTCCTTTCCCCCGTTGTTTGTCTTGATGGTACCCCCCATTCACTCCGGTTTTCTAAACCCAAGCCTTGCGAACTTTATACAGGTTCTTCCCGTTTATCCCATCCTCCATCTGTCCTCTTTAAAGTTTACTATCCATTCTCGCCCTCCCTATCCTCTATATACTGTATGGTTGAATCCCTGGCTGCCAAGGATTGCCGCCTCTCTTATCGTCACGCTGCCTCACGAGATTGAGGCATTTAAATCTTCTCCCTACAACAAAAATGCCTCAGACAGTTCTTCCTGCAGCTCTTCGTAAGTACTACATGCCGAATCCGGGTTTGAAGAGGCATAAGAGCGCCCAAGTGGTACAACTCATGAGATAATCCTTCGTCCAAATATCCTTTCTTGCTATCTTGAAACTACATTTGTTATAGTTCTCTTGTTTGCAAAGATCACTACCAGCATTTATTGTCATGGGGATTATTGCATGTATAACTATGGGAATTGGGATTTTCATCATCATGATCATCCTTCAATTCGTTAGACGAAGGGAATCAGTATAAACCGAATCTTCAATATGAGACGGTGGAGCACGAGCAGTCCCAAGTGTAGAAGAGATCTGGAGAAGTGCTTGATTACTAATGAAGAAGCAAGAACTCTTAGGGAGTTCTAGCTCTCTTCTTATATGCTACACTTCTACAGAACAAGCTAGCTTGACAAGCAGCTTGACAAGCAGCTTCTTTGACTCTTCTGCATAGCAATCTGCTGCATAAGGTCAAACGGAACAAACAGACCAAACAAGGAAGCAGGGAAGCCTGCAGATTCTAGAGTCTAGAACCAACAAGTGTCAGGCTTTTATCAGACGTTGAGAATACATTTGATTGGTATCACTCAGCTATGCAAAAGGGTATTTCATTCCTCCCTAATTTCATCAAATTTAAAAATCGCTAATATACACACAGAACCGAAAGTCCGAACCTATCCTTTGACATCCACGGCCGGCGCCGACCCTGCTTCCGCTAGCTTGTCCGGTATACTGGGCGTGTCACTATCTGACGGGCCCTCAACACCATGGACAACCGCATTATCTCTACCCAGCATGTGATGCTCGACGTTGATAACGGGACCTTTAAACCACTTGTGTGCAGAGATGAACCACCAGGCAAGCACCATTGCCATTCTGCAATTCGTCAGCAAGTTCACTATGCTACAGACTCGGGAGTACTTACGGTCCTCCATACACAACAATAGTCCAGTTCATTAACTCGGCCGTCAGATCATTACCTCGGACTGAAGGGAAACAGAGAATAGGCATCATGACAAGAATGAATGAGCAGGCCAATATGCCAATGGGCTTGCTGAATTTACCCAGATGCCACGGTCCACGTCGAAATCGATCACCAACGAAGAACACTCGGATGAAGATAGGGATCGTGAATGCGATCATCGCGGCGATGGCTCCTACCGAGAAAATAGCACCAATCGCAACGCTGCCGCCGAAGATTAAGAGACACAGCAGGCAACCGATGACAGTATTAAACCAAACTGCGTTTACGGGCGTGAGAGTATGCTTGTTCACCTTCTTGATCCAGAACGAGCATGGGAAACAGCCGTCACGGGCATATGCAAAGGT
This sequence comes from Lachnellula cervina, assembly GCA_007825325.1. Taxonomy (NCBI): domain Eukaryota; kingdom Fungi; phylum Ascomycota; class Leotiomycetes; order Helotiales; family Lachnaceae; genus Lachnellula; species Lachnellula cervina. The sequence goes on along the minus strand of QGMG01000102.1, from coordinate 28,417 downwards.
CACTCTAGAAGCGGCGACCATGCAGCCTTGTCCCATGGAGAAACCACACATAATGGTGATCGCGAGAATGGCAAGCGCAGTATTTTGCGGCATTACCTGGATGAGGTAAGATGCCCAGGGTTGACCGAGATCTGAGCCGATGACGGATGGAATGTCCACCACCGTATAGGCAACGACTAGTTGCAAAGCCCAGCCTGCGAGTCCTCCAATTCCACTGGTCATAACGATAGCCCGAGGAGAAGCAACATTAGCATTGCTGCACTCTTCAGATAGATGGAATGGCGCATCATAACCAGACATCGTCCAAATGATAGCGAGGAAACTCATCAGCACTGCTATTCCATCTGGGAAATCTGTTCCATTTTGGATCGACCAGACCTGACTTGAAGGGAAGAACTTCGGGCTCGTATCAGAGCCAGTAACGGCCGCTGGAATCATGATGATTACGACAAGCAAAGCGATCATGTTCAGAGTTGAACCATACGAGTTGAATCTTGCAATCCAGAGAGTCGGCATGCTGGATATGCAACCATGGATCACCATGACGAAGACGGTGAGGAGGTAGGTGTGCCAATTCTCCGGCACAAAACTCGGATTTGTGATTGAGGCCGCGGCGAGTATCATGGCGCTGAGAGCGTAGTCTACTGAAGGCGCGCCAGTGATTTGCACCATCCAGTTGGACCAGCCAGTAACCCAAGCAGCGAACGGACCCCACCCTGGAGGAGCAAGCACAGCAGCCGCATAATAAAGTCCACCACTATCAAAACATCAGTTTCTTTCTCGAAATCTTCACGCCGAGGACATACCTCGTAGGCATACTCGAGCAGAGTTCAGCCATACCCATCGCCACACATTGAATAAAAAAACCAACTTATCAACCACCCCCACACCATTCCACCCGTCCCCGCATATCCCATGCCATAGTACAACGTACTCGCAAAACTGGGCAGCAAACCGAGCACTGCGAAGGAAACGCAAAACGTTGTCCATAGCGAGAACTCTCGTTTAAACTCTTGTTTGTAACCCAGCGCCGTGAGCGCAGCTTCATCCGCAGAAAGACCCTCGTAATTCGGCACGTCGCCGTCGGGCATGATAGACGTCACAGAGGGACGATGGGTGTCGTATGCAGAGCCATTGCTGTTTTCCTTCTTGAAGAAATTCATTTTGGTTGCTGGATGTCGTGCCTCCCAGCGGTAGCGATTGAGGCGGAGAACAATTCACAGCCAAGCGACTCAGGGAAGGTGCTACTCTGTACTTATATCAACGCACGAGGGTATCGCAGGGCAGCACTGAGGCGTATGAGTAGCGGGCTAGGACGGCAGCTATCTCTGTGCTACGACTGAATCGGTATGTCCAACCTTGAACTGTCCCGGGGTTCACGTGTGTATCTCGTTCCTCCACCCCCGCAGCGATACAAATTGCACTTTACAGCAGAGGTCAGTTCCATCGTTACATCAAAACCCAAAGATGCTTATCTCTCGTCTATCTTCCCTCTGCATTTTCGGTGGGACCAATGAGCAAGCGCGATTGAAAATCACCAGCCAATGAAGTTAGATGTTGATCCAAGGCCTTATCAACTCCCCGATGTGGCATCAAGCTTCCTGGACCTTGCCAAAACCTGCAGACTTTTTCCAACATACGCGAGTACATCACTCTCTTTCTGATCTGCGAAAATGTTTCATTATCTCAGTATGTATTATTATTTCTATCATTCAATCAATTCTTACAACTCGAACTCGTCATGGCAGTTTAGAGATTGGCTGTCGGCACTACTCCGTACTTGTAAAGCTACCCGACCCGCCAAGCCCGGAAATAATAGCAATCAGTTTGGCGAGTTTGTGGGGAAGATTCTCTTACGTAAATCAAACGTCACATTGCATGCATATGCAGGGAGTCTCGGTGATGCCGTTTACGGAGTATGCGCGCACGTTTAAGTATACTTATTAAGCCTCGCAAGTGCACACTGGGAAGAAGAAAGAGTTAGGTAGACCGCGTATGCGGCTGAAAAGCCCGATGTCAAGTGGCCATAAATACGTGGCACGCGTGGTGTTTGGTTGCTTGGAAACGGTGGGTGGGATATTGTCATGGTTTTCTTGAAGTCTTGGAGGAAAGTTGCGCTCGGATTAAATCAACACGTAGTAAAGACAACTCAAGTTGAGTCGCGCACGTGCTGAGTTGAGCTCAAAGAGGGAAGAGGCAAAAGGGAAGATATATCGTCGCCATGCCACGCTTTCGGCTTCTACAACTTCGAAAAAGAATATTGAGTTCGCCAGTTCACTTGATAGTCTCGCACACTTGGCTCATCGACCTAGTTTGAACTTGATTGACAAGAAGGGAGATTTCTGTAGTCCAGATGCAATAATACATGCTCTCAGACAACAATCCGCTTGTTGCAAAAGTAGTCCGAGGAGGTCAGTGTATTTGAAATTCCCCCAACTTGTATCTACCCTTCTCCAACAAAGCCATGGCCTCTCCATTCATAAGACCATCAACGTAGGCCTCACCCACTAGATGATACTTCCCCTCGACGGGCCTCAAGATCACAGGAAATCTACACCCAAGCAAAACGCAAATAACGTCTCCTACAGCAGAGTTCCAAGGGCATAGGCCAATAACATCAGTCTGTGAGATAAATAGACGCCTGCGATTCATGGTAATAGATGCATTGATAATCACAGCCCGCTGTTCCTTATCACTTCTCTCATCATCAAGCTCCTCAATCTCAATCTCATTCTGATTCTCATTCTCACTCATCAAAGAAGTCACGGAGCCAGAAAGCGATTGCACCGGCGGTGTATCTATCGGCAGCAAATCGTCATCATTCGCCAAAATGCTTCCCGAAAGCTCAAAGATGGCTCGCAACTTGTTCTCATACACCCCTTCATCCTCAAAGATCCAATCCCCGCATGATATGGCACGGGCAAACGCTGCCTGTGCAGGCAGAGAACTGGACTCGGGGAGCGCGGATGCGAATAGATTCCACCATTCGTGAAAAGCGTGCACAGCAGGCTCGATGAACCTTGGATGTATTTTCTGCTTGAACGGCACACCGACAATAGCAATGGTATTAACGACGAAACCTGCGGCTTTCAAAACGTATCCGTCGTTGAGAAATTTGAACTGTGCGAGACTGTTCCCGGCGGCTGCGAACTCGGGCTCGTGGTGTTGTAAGCCAACGACCGAGGAGCCACTGTTGAAAGGGGGCCTGGTCCAATCCGGAGCCCATGATGGAAGGTCGAATCGTGACACATCATGCTGCTTTACGCAGATCACATCGAGTTTCCCAGACGTGGAGATGATGTGCCGGGCTGTATGCGTATAGATGTCGCGCATGGAGCGGGAATAATCCATAGCACCAAACGTATCACGGGAACTGCATATCCCTACTAAAGCATAGACTTTATCCTTTGGGTCCGTAGATTTCTTGCTCTTGTGCGAGAGTAATAGCTCCAAGAGTGGCGGCGCATCCAGATCCGGCGAGTATCGCGAGAGTTGCAAACTTCGCGGGCCCCCTCGAATAAGCGTCAACCAGAACGAAGGCTTGTTGTAAAAGAAGTCACGAAGATGTCCTTCCTCCCTTCTGAAAATATCACACACGCTATTCAACTGTCTCCACGCAATGGCTTCAGCACCACAATAAACCATCGTGCTCTTCCCACACGAGACTTCCTGTATAACCCAAATCCGCCACCAATACTGTCTCCGGAACAACGTCACAAGAGCCTCTAGGTGTTCCTTACGAGCCGGATCCCGCACCAAAGCACTGGCCGCCCCCTCGTCACAAGTAGCCAGATCACGTGCAAACTGGATCGCCTCCGAGCTCTTGCGATTCTCCAACCCCAGCCACACAGCGACGCTCTCAGCACTCTTATAAATGCTCCTCATGTTTGAAATCTGGATACTCCGTTCTGGGATGTCCGCTTGGTTGATGCATATCGCATCAACCCACAGAACCAGATCTTTTCCTGAGGCAGGACGGAGGCGCTGCAGCGCGTGCTTGAGATTCGGCGTTACGCCGATGACGGCGTCCTCGAGATATATCTGCTGTGCACTGACGCGTTCGCCCCAGCAGTACGAGAGCGCGACGTACGGCGGCGCCTGGGATAGGCTGGTGTGGAAGAGCGAGCAGTGGATAGGCGAGTTGGGGTTCTCGGCGGGTTTCAGCCGCAGGAGACGGATGGAGTCTTGGGCGCTGTCGAGGAGCTTGTAGGTGTACGTTTCGACATTGCTATTGAAGGTGCTTTTCCTGGAAGACTTGTTCATGGTGCGAGGACGTGAACGTGGAAATAAATGCACGTCGGTGGGGGAGGAGTCGATGCGGCGGATTGGTTGGAGTGAAGACGATTCGCTTGTGATGAGACGGCGGATGCGGATGACAAATGGGCTGATGCCCCTCCATGTCGAGCCCTGGGAGAGCATTGATTAGATTGGGCGAGACATTATTGTTGATCTTGGTCTTTTAATGGACGACGGGGTAATATGAGTAGATTATATTTGCGGAACATGGTGGTGATAGGTGGTGATAAGAATCGTGAAGGGTACTGCGGCTGAGCTGGGTCGGCTGTACTAACTGTATATGCACGGACTATGGAGATTTCAGGGGTACATTGTTGGGACCGCCCCGCCCTGTGGCTTGCCGCTGGAGTGTTCTCACCTCTACTTTCAAGCTAAGCTTTTTTCTTCGTAAGATTTCACACCAAGTAACAAGAATGGCAGTTTGTGGGGCACGTGGGGCTGGTATGCTGTACTCCGTACTCCGTATTCGACCTGAAGGATAGAAAGGATCTGCATAGGTTTTACTATAGCCTGGAACAGACGTTGAATAATATAACCAACCAACCAACCAACAAACCAAACAACTAATCAACAAGAATGGCCTGGTCCTTAGTTTCACTTGAAGCGGAAGCTAAGTGTTGGTATCACTTTAGTGCACTGGTCTGGCTAGTCATTCTGTTCAGTGGTTTTGTGGTTGCATTTCCAGGTGTACTCCGTAGAAGAGGTTGAGGTTCCAGATAGAGGTTGCGGCAAAGAGGGGGTGGCTCTCCTCTTCACTTACTTAGTCATCGGCGCTAATGTCACGTGTGCACGTGCATGATATGTATCTTAAACACTAAGAAATTAGAATATCATAACAACACCATTAAAATACAATTCGCAAGAGGCTATATTCTTTTAATAAGTTTCGTTAAGTTGGGCAGGGCCCTTTCACCCTAGCAGGTCTATTTTTACTAATCTAGACTTTTATAAGAAAAAAACACTAATTTACGCCGTTGAAAATCATACAAGCAAGCTTTTCAGACTACGCCTAGCCTACAGTTACATGCTATCAATATTCCTCACTCCGTCCAAATCATTACAAAGACTCCCCTAGATATGGAAAGAGAGCAAGTTCCTCCTTCTCTATCACGCCCTCCAAATACGTCGCTATGAGCGGATGGATCCCCGCTTTCCGTGCGCGAGCAATCCACTCAGGCAGCTCAAGCACTTCAAACGGCTCTTTGTATAATTCCTCCATGTACGCGGGCCATTCATCAAGCGTCACCTTGCGGCCACTCGAGTGATGGTGGTAGCGGATGCCCGTGTTGGTCTGCGCTGCCAGGGAGACAGCGGACGAGACGATGTCGCGCGCAATGTCATCGACGTTTTTAACGTCGACATAGCCTTCGACGCGTGCGAAGCGCGGGATGCACCTCATGAGACGTGTGTAGCGCAGCACGCCGTTCAAGGCGTCTGATGGCGGCGCGCGATCCCCGAAGAACAGGCACGGGCGGTGGATCTCAACCGTGAAGTTGTTGCGTTCATCAGATAGTTTGTGCAGGAATCTTTCGCTGACCCAGCGAGACGCCATGTAGCCCGTGTCCCCGGTTTTGGCGGGCTCTGCAAGCACTGGGATTGGTGGGAGGACTTTCAGACCGGCTAGAGCTGGGACACGTTGGGAAGACACATAAAGCAGGGGAATGGAACGTGGCATGCAGAAGGAAGCCAGGAAATGAGTGGATTCCACGTTTGGCTTTCGTATAGATGAGTAGCTGTTCAGGCAGTGTCCGTTGGCTCCGGCATGAATAACGACGTCGATATCCAATTGCAGCTTCGCGAGTTCAGATGGGCTGAGGCCTAGCTCGTGTGAAGAAAGAGTACCGGGGTAGCTTATAACCTTTTCCGAAACCGGCATCCTATCCTCTTCATTAAGGGGGATTGCAATGCAGTGAATTTTGCCCACAGCAGGATCTTGAAGAAGCGCGTGGAGAACAGAATTGCCCAGGACGGCCGTGGCACCAGTTAGCAAAACTTTCAAGTCCCTGTTTGCCGGAATCCTTGCGCGTCTGGATGCTTTCCCCGAAGCAGCAATGAGACTGTCCGGAATCGCTGTCTCCAACGACCAGTCTATGTCTTCGTCGTTTGCTGATTCGGATCCGATTCGAGCCGCCATCTGTCGAAGACCAGGGGAGGAGTAGAGTTCGCGAATTGACATGGAGACTCCCAAGGTCTCTTTGATCTCATTTTGCAACTTCGTCAAGCGCAGCGAATTGCCTCCTTCGAGGAAGAAGTCGGATTCGGCAGTCAACACTTGATATGGATCTGGTAACACACGGTTCCAGAGAAGTTTCAGTTCCACTTCGCGAAGGCTCAGGTCAGAAGAAACTTCGCCGGCGATATCACCGCTGCCAGAGAGTGGTAGTTTCATAACAGCCCGCCGATCAATCTTTCCAGTGCTCGCTCTAGGGAGGTCATCAACAATGATTACCCGAGCTGGGTGCATGTACTGGGGAAGGTTGAGGCCCGCCAGGAGTTTTCGTTTCATAATGTCACGATCGATATGCTTTCCTGAATCCAAGATAACGTGGGCAATGAGATCCTCATCACGGACCGTCACTACTGCTGTGGATAGCAAAGACTCTCCCGATTTCAAAAGAGCGCCCTCCACCTCCGCCAATTCAATGCGAAGGCCTCGTATTTTGACTTGCGTGTCGCCTCCGAGTCGTCCAAGAAATATAACGGTTCCATCAGGTGTTAACCGGCCCTGATCACCCGTTCGATACCATCGACTCGTTGTTGCCAGTCCGTCACCAGAGCCTGTGGTCGGATCTGGAATGAACTTGCGATCGGTCTCAACAGGCATGTCCCACTAGAACACGGGGGAGTTAGTTATTTCCTATTCAAGACGGTTTCAGAAGTAAAAGGAGCATATATTTCCAGTTCGGGAAATTTATAGGAGTTAAGAGCACATAAGATCAAACGTAATAGAAAGCGGTAGGGTCAAATCAAAGAGCCAGTTTTGCTTACGTAGCCTAAGGCGATGCCGGGACCCCCGATGCAAATCTCTCCTCGGAATCCGATGGGGAGAGGACGACAATTTGCGTCTAGGATGCAAATCGAATAGTTAGGTTGAGACTTTCCAATTTGGCTTCCAGAGTCAGGATAACCCTCAACATCGAGAGACATAAGTTTAGAAGTAGCCGTGAAAGTGATCTCGGTAGGGCCGTAAAAATTGCGCGACGAAAGGTTGGGCAGTTCCAATCGTTGGAGCTCGCGCTCCAGTTGGAGAGGAAATATTTCTCCACCCATCAAGGCCCAGCGCCATCCCTTAGACTGCCTTAGAGACTCTCTACCGTATTGAATCCATAGGGAATACTCGGAGGGACAAGCCATAGTCCATTTAACATCGTGCTGATGGATCAGTTGTGCGATCTGGGAAGGATCCCGCCGTGATTCTTGTGGTACGATAACTAAGGTGCCACCGGAGCATAGGGCAGAGAAAGTCTGGATTAGAGACATGTCAAAGCTAGGAGAGCTCTGTTGAAGAATGGATGCGGGGGCCGTGTCAAGATTGTATGCTTCGATCGTATGTTGAAGCCAGTTGACGACGCCACCCTGGCATAACACCACTCCCTTCGGCTTGCCGGTGGTTCCACTGGTATACAAAATAAACGCTGGAGAGTTGGCTTGCCCTGTGCAGGGAATTGGTTCAAGGACGTTATCAATCTCATCAAGTTCCAAAATCGGCAGGCTTCTTAAATTCTCGTGCACAAGCTGCTCGGCGAATTCGCTTGTACTTTCATCACAAAGAATCAAGCCCGGATGGCAGCTGGAAATAATTTCTGCGTGGCGAGATGAAGGAAGGCTGGCATCCAATGGAACGTAGATGGCACCGATGTGAATGATAGCCAGCAATGAGGCTACGAAGCCGTTTGACGGTTCACATAAGACCGCGATACGAGAGCCGGGACCATGACCTGCAGCATGGATTGCTGCTGCAATGGAGTTCACACGTGTCGCTAACTGCTGGTATGTTAGATTGAAGGTTCTATCTCGGACTGCAACTCGCTCCGGGTAAGCACGGTGGATTGCTTGAAACTTTTCTGAAACTGTTGCAGGCCAGTTGACCTCTCCTCGCTTGCCTTGGCCAACCTTTAAAGCCATGGAAACAGCTCCTGGGGTGTAGATCTGACACTCATCGACTTTGATATTGATATTGTGCGTCAACCCTTTCAGGAGACACATATACATATCAAGGAGCCCCTCGGCACCATCAGCGTCATAGAGTGACTCTAAGCAGTCCATTGTGATGCCAAGCCCTTCGGACTGGGACTCCAGGAAGCTAAAAGTAATATCATAGGGATTTCGGCCTTCTTCCCCGTCGGTTAGAGTGAGAGAGCCATTGCCGAATGCTATGCTCTTCGTCATTGCTAATCTGTAATTCACTAGGACCTGGAACAGCGGCGTATGAGATGACGAGCGAGCAATATTTAACTGGTCTAGTAATATGTCGAATGGAACAGATTTCTCCAAGGCGTGGCCCATCTGTCGAGATGTGTTTTGAGCAACCTGCGCGAACGTGATGCCAGTGGGAACATGAAAGCGAACAGGCAATAGATTTAGAAAAAACCCAACAGTGTCCACAAAATCGGCATCCGAGCGATTGGCGTCAGCCACACCAATACACAGATCATCTATGCCTAGAGATTGCGCTAGAAGGATTTGAACAACCGCTAGGTGGAATTGAAAGACTGTGATGCCGAGTGCCTGGCATGCTTGTTTGACTGCTACAACTGTATCCTCCTCTATCAAGGCCGAAGCGTGGACACTGGATACTTGTTGCATCTCGGGACGGACTGTTGTCTTCGCCATCGGGAGCAACGGAAGCACCTCGGGGGGAGAAGAGTATTCTTGCCGCCAGTACTGCATGTGACTCTCCACCGCGTCTGAGTGTAGGCTTTCTTGCTCTTTGCGAGCGAACTCAATACAAGTCCCGGAGTTCAGCTTGCTTGGTTGCAAATTGTATGCAGAGTTCAAGTCTTGGATAAAACGTGCCATACCGGACGCGTCTAGTATGATATGGTGATAGCCCAAGACAAAGGTATGTGTCTGAGACTCCCGAGACAAAACAGTCAGGCTCAGTGTCTCCCCGTGCTCAATATCCCATATCTTGGTCCTGGCAGCCTCCAGCTCCTCGGCGATATCTTCATCCGTGGCATTTAGGACATGTTTGAAACGACGGACTGGGAAAGATAGAACACCCTGCATGGGTTGATTGTCTTCGCGGCGAGCGAAGAAGCAGGTTCGAAGGCACTCGTGGTGCTGCATCGTGGATGTCAAAGCATTTCGTAGTCGCTCGATATCAAGCTTGTCCTCGATATCGTATCGAATCATTAAACTATAAGCAGTCGGATCGTTCATAAGAATGGCAGTCATGTAGATTCGCGACTGGGCCGCAGACATTCGTTCCGTGTGAATGATATCCTGCCCAAAACCCGGAGTGGGCTCTGCGGTAACCCCAGAATCGACGGTCCGATATCTTTCTTCTGTTTTATGCGTAATATCAATATCGTTGTGGCTGGAAATCGATGTTTCATTCTCTGTGCTAGGCGGACTCACGTTTCCCGAGCGGAACGCCTCTGAAGAACTAGTTTCTGAGAAATCAGGAGTTTCATTGGACGTTTCCGGCTCAGAGTCAGCATTCTTTGGGCTTCTCTCCCCCCTCGTTGCCATTATCTCCTTAGATGTGTCGATGCACATTTGGGCCACAGAGCTCCTACCCAGGATCTTCACTACTGGGACGTCGATACCTATCTTCTTCAAGAACCACGCCCGGATCTCCACAGCTACAAGAGAATCAATGCCCAGCTCAGTGAGTAGGACGTCGGCATTGACACTGCCAGTAGACAACTGCAACATTGTCTCGATTTTGGCACATAAGGCTTCCTGCACAACCGCGACTACTTCAGCTTCGGTCTCGACATCCTGAATCTGCTTCTTAATATCATCACGGCCATATTGGGGGCCATCCTTCTTTTCATGGACATGGACCGTCGGGAGATAGTGAGAGAAGCGAGGATCTGATAACCATACGGGCTCATGGTCGGGCAAAAGTGGTTCAATTCCCACCCCGACCTCGCAGGACCGTTCACTATTGGGCTTCCCTGCTAGAACAGCCTCTGCGAAGGCGTGGTGGACATCTGTCTCTGAGAGAGGCGCGAAGTGCATCCTTCCAATAAATTCCCTAGAGCTCTTGTCGACACGGGTGAAGTACCCAACATCGGTTACGTATCCAATGTGGATCACCGATGCTGGCCGTCCGCTCTGTCGACGCTGAGCCGCTAGAGCGGCCATGAACAGGTTGGCAGCGTGATAGTTTCCCGATCCTTGACCGCCCGTGATGGACAGTGCAGAAGAAAACATGATGAAGAAGTCCAGAGGAGTATCTGCCAATATTTCATTCAGATACTTGGAGACGTCAACCTTAGGCTTGAACGTGTTGACCACATTTTCCACATCCATATCCACAAACAGCTTATCCGACAACACCATGGCCGCGTTGCAGACGCCGCCGAGGGGGGGTAAGGTCTCTCGAACAACAGAGATGGTAGACTCCAACGATGCTCGGTCGGCGGCATCCATAGACCGCACATGAATTTCTGCTTCCTGCTTTCGAGCATTTGCAAGCCATTGTGGATGTATAGTTGGTTTCCGGCTAGTAATTACCATCTGCTTGACCCCGTGCTGCAGAGCCCATGCGCAGACGGAAAGGCCAAGACCACCTGCCATGCCAATCATGAGATACGTCTTCGCGCTATCGAACAGGACTGACGTGTCCGGAGGCTGAACGAGCAAGCTCAGCGGGTGGGTTGTCTCCCAGCTGATGATGTGGGCTCGGTCTAGGATCGATGCGTCGGTGCTGGCATTTTTAATTTCTTCGACATTCAGCACATCAATCTCACAGTGTAGCGCCTCACCACCTGGCAAACGCAAAGCTGCATATGCATCTTTGAGAGACATCTGGATGCTAGGAGCAGACGCCAGACCGCGTCGGAACAAACCGCTGTCCCATCGGTGCGTCTCGCAGCCCGGTGAGAGCGCGGATTGTATGGGTGTTGGTGTTGGTCCCGAATTCGAGGATACCGAAGCCGAACAGTCGAGATAAACGGTGACATTTTGGGGTAGCAGACGTTTGATAGCACCTACGGAACTTTGTGGGTGGATATAGGTACTTATCCAGCCTTCAGGGGCCGGATTGCGGGGGCGGGAGGACGTGCACAGCGGCTCCACTTTACGCAGGCGCGCCACGGGGGTGAAACGCGCGGCTAAATTTGCTGTAGGGTTATGTAAAAGAGCCGACCCCGACCCCGACCCCCCTTTGCCTTCAACAGAGCTGAGAAATCCCATCACCGCCACCTGGTCGGCTATTCCCTCAAGGACAGCCGCTTTGCAGTCCTTCTCGTCGATAACAGCCACATCCTCTCGGAGCACGCTGATGATGGATGTGTTCCTCTCCGAAACAGCCACGACAGGCACAAAAGAGTCAATCAGCCGGCCAACGCTGAGGTAGATTCCCTCCCCCCCTTTCTCACCGGGAACAGAGAGGGAATATTGAACTCTGACACTCGTATGCTCTGCACCGTCCGCGTATGATTCCCGCCCTGATTCGATCAAAGCTAGCTTATCTCGCTGACGAGTGAGGCCGATGGAAGCGTCGGAGCTGCTCGCTGGCTTGCTCACAGGTCGAAATCTAGCATTGTAACGATCATTGAGCTGCTGGTCAGGCCGTACGCGTGGGATGAGCGTGTCGGATCCGTCAACGACGAGTTCTGGCTCTTGCGGCCACAGGAGTGGGTTATCATCGTGCTCGTGAACCGAGAGAATCTTCTGTCGTATGAACGTCTCGAGTATCGTTCGAGCCACCAATGATGGACTGGTGACCGAATCCAGATCCAGGAACTGTATGTTGACGTGCGGCAGCTCCTTGCTTATGGCTCTTGCCATGCCCACCACCATGTTAGATTGGGGACTGTCGGTTCTCCTCTTAGTGGTCAACCACAGCACGTTGCGGGCTGCAGCGATCATCGTCTGCAGGGCCCTCAATCTCCTGGGAGTAATCGTTTCTGTAAATAAAGCGCTATCCAGCTCTTGGAGGCACAAGACGTCTGGTCGACTCCCCATGCGGGAGAAGTCAATCGTTTCAATATCGTTGGCGACAGTGATGCGATTGCTCCATGCCGGACCCACCAGCCGCTGAATGGCAGCCACTGCCTTTGACACAGCCAGCGTCTTTCCACCAATGACGAGGAGAGACTTTACTTCGGGAACGTCGGCGAGATATTCCAGAGGTTCGCGCAGTTGCTGAACGGTATCATTAACCGCTTGGCTTGCCATAAAAGACATGCAGTGCTTTTTGGCGTCGGGCATGTCGGTAAATGTCAGATCAACCCCCGAGAAGCCTGTATCCTGAAGTGTGCTGTGCCATTCCTCGGTAGTCATTCCAGGATGCAACCTTCGTCCCTCGCCTGCCCCCAACCACCATCCGGGCAGGCCTCCCACGCAGAACGTAGTTCGCATGATCTCAGTGCCTGTGATCTCGACGAGGAGCAAGAAGCCGCCTGGCTTCAGTAACGAACGTGCATGTTGTAAAGTGTCTGCTATGTGGGCCGTGGCGTGGAGTACATTAGAAGCAACGACGACGTCGTAACTGTGCTTCTGGAACCCTTGAGGGCCAACGTCCTTCTCCACATCGAGAGTTTTGAAGATCGTCTTGCCGCGAAAGTCGCTAAATCTCTCGGCCGCGTCGCCGAAGAAAGCCGGAGAGATGTCCGTAAAGGTGTACGTGTGAAAAGCGTTGCCGATGGTTCGCAAGACGCAGTCAGTCTGTCCGGCTGATTAGTGCATGCTTCTCGTAGAGAAGCAAAGCAGGGACACTTACCGTCGATCCAGTACCGCCTCCAATTTCTATATATCTCGCCTGCGGGAATTTGTGGGAGATCTGTTCAAGGACACCAGCCATGCCTTGATTGACCTCGGCAAGACCGCAGCCCTCGCTGTAGAGGCGGGTAGCCATGTCATCCTTCATGATCACTTCTAACATCGAGGTTCTCCTTTTCAGAAAGTCGAGCATGTTTTCTCCAACGAGACGAACGCTTTCGAGATCAACCGTACCTGACCATTTGGACAAGATCATGTCTAGAACGTCAGGCTTATCAGCGAGCCATCTTTTCTCCGCCACGGGGTGACGCCCTTCCCGAATCAACTGCAATGAGCTCTCGAAGGCGTCAACCAGTCGCTGGTGATACCACGTCAACCCCGATCTCTCGCTGGGAGGCAGCCCTTTCAACACCCGCTGCACATAAAACAGGACTGCTCTTTCAATGTCCGCAGACAGCTCCTTAACTCTCTGACCGCGTTTCAAGTCGTGCGTCGGCTCCATCAGACGAAGGCACGGATCCGTCTTGTACACTATATCGAAAAACATTTGGCTATCTTGATCTTCGGTCAGCCGCGCAATGGGCTCGAGAGACACGCCCTCCATCTGGACCGCGGCGCCGCCAGAAGACGAGTTGTAAATGTGCACATCACCAACGACGGCAACGCCATTGCGGGCCGTGATGAACGATTCAGTTCGTAATTTGAGCGTGCTCGTCTCGCCCAGTCCCACATGCGGATTTACTGTTACTCGTTTGATGTGTACCGGTAGAATGGTAGTTGGGAGTTTACCCGCGCTGGGGTCTGCGCGAGCATGGAAAAGATTCTGCCAACTGACATCTAAAACTGCGGGATGGAGATGGGGAGCATAGCTACAGCCTCCCGGCAGCTCGTCTACAGACCACTCGGCCTTCGCAACAGAGTAGTCAAGTCTGCGTTGAACGTCCTGAAGACGGCGAAAAGCACCAGTGTACATCAAACCATTTTGGGCGAACACGTCGTAAGCTGCATCGCTATCTACCGGATGTAGATCTGGTCGTTCTGGTTGAGAGAGTTCGTCCGACGGAGGCAGCTCGTTTTCGCTCGCCTCGCCGAGATGTATGATGATCTTGCCGCCACAGGCATGGACCATGGAACGCCCGTCGGAAAAGTAGTAAGAAAAGTCCCCAGCGATGCGCTTCGGATCTTTGGAGTCCTCCAGACGCACTGTAAAGCTGGTCTCAAGACCTTCGCGGGTGTCCGGAACAATCACTGGACGACGAATACGAATGTCTTCCACCTCGATCCGCCGAATTGGCTTCTCTCCCGCAATAATCCCAGCTGCCTCGCAGGACAGAGAAACATATGATGTTCCCGGGAGCAGCACCTCTCCTGAAACAACATGGCCCTGCGCCCAAGGCAGGTCGCTGACCGTGAGGACGTTCCGCCAGCGTATTTCGCGTTCCGTATCATCCGGAACACGGCGCCCAAGCAGCTGGTGGCGGACATCGTTTCGTTTCCTGTAATTTCTGGAAATTCGAGACTCCTGCCAGTATACGCGGTCGTGGTCCCATGCGTACGGCGGGAGATCTTTCAGCAACTTGGCCGTCTTGGTCTTGGAGTCCCCGGACACGAAGGCTCGACAAAACCCATCGAAGCTAACACAAGCTGGGCCAAAGTGGCACCAGAGAGATCCGATCGTCTCCCCAATTGCCTCTACATCGCTGAAGTCGCGCTTGAGAGTTCCGATGTAAGGTGGATTATCACCTAAAGAAAGCTCCAAAGTCTGAAGCGTGGCCCTCGGAGCGTTGGGTGCGGACCAACCTCGATGACCAAGTCAAATGGACCACCATGCTGAATAGCGGACTTGACCGCTGGGGAAAAGAGAACCGTCTTCACCATGTTCTCAACCCAGTAAGGACCCTTCAGCGACTCCAGGTCGCCTTCGAGAAGCTGCGTGTTTCCCTGAACGCTGGAAACCCACAAACGACCGTCTTTCGGTGGCTGGATACGAATGTCACAAGCCTTGAGGGACTTGAGGTAGCTGGCAACGCAGAGGTCCATGTGATGCGAGTGATAGGCGGTGTCCACTTTCAGCAGACGTGCGAAAATTTGTTTCTGGTCGAAATTTTCTTTGGCCTGCTGTACGGCCTCGAGATCACCTGAAAGCGTGACGCTCTGCGGGGCATTGCTGGCCGCCACACAAACACGACCCTGGTACTCGGGCTGTTTGCAGAATATCTGGGCCTTGCCGTGATCGATGCCGACTGCCATCATCCCACCGGCTTGACCGTTGGAGCCGCGAGCCAAGGAAGCGTATCTGCCTCGATAGTAGGCGATTTGCATGGCAGCAGCAGCGCTGATGATCCCGCAATAATGAACTGCGGCAATCTCACCTGAAGAATGGCCTAGGACCGTATCGAAGCGAACACCACTCACATTTAGCATCTCGATGAGACCTAGCTGAATAGCAGTACAGAGTGGCTGCGAAATAACTGCTTCGCCCACGCGCGAGCTCGAGGAATCCTTCGATAATTCTTCAATCAAAGACCACTCTGGGCCGTCTGGCAGGGCTTTGAGAACCTCGTCGCATCGCTCTAAAACGCGGCGGAACAGAGGAGATTTGGATAGCAACTCACGGCCCATCATAGGCCATTGAGCACCTTGTCCAGTGAACACTCCCAAGATGTGCGGCGTCTTGTCCGCTGGTCGATGTCGGATACCGACGTCGTCCTTACCAGTGGATTTGCGGTGCTGCAAGATAAACTTCCCCAAATCTTGGATCAGCCCCAGGCGGGTTTGCGCGCAGAAAAATGTTCTCACGCGATGAGCAGTTCGCCTGTTCTGGAGAACCCAGTTCAGATCAGTCATGTCGACGGATGAATTCTCGACCAGGTAGTTAAGCAACGCCTCGGAATTTCCAAGAAGGGATGATGCAGAGTGCGCAGAGACAACAAAGGGGCTCAAGTGAGCACCGGTTTCTGCTACAGGTCCATCGCTAATCTCTGGTTCGTAGCTCTCTATAATGGCATGGGCATTGGTGCCTCCGAAGCCGAAGCTGTTCACGCTGGCGCGCAAAGGGGCTCCGGGAGGCAGCTCAGGCCAAGGAAGTGCAGAGGTTGGTATCTGGAATCCGTCATAGTACGGCTTGATCTGAGGATTCAGTTCGTTGAACAGGAGGTTGGGCAAAATCGTCCGGTGCTTGATAGAGAGCAGAGCTTTTAAAATCCCTGCGATGCCGGCACCCCCTTCCAGATGCCCGATCAGCGTTTTAATGGATCCGACGTACAGCGGGCTTGTCGGCTTCGGGTCCAGAGCATCCCTGTCCCGTATCATAGCTTCGTAGATAGCACGCGACTCTACCGGATCTCCCGCAGGTGTGCCAGTGCCGTGACATTCAAAATACTGGCATCGGTCCCTGATAGGGTCCAGCCCAGCGCGTTGATACGTTTCTCGAATGAGAGCCGCCTGAGCTGCCACAGTAGGCATGGTCAGTCCGGGGCTCTGCCCATCTGAGTTCACTCCTGTTCCTCGAATGATTCCTTCGATATGATCATTATCACGAAGTGCCTGATCGAGTGGCTTCAGCACCACTACTCCTGCGCCTTCGCCCCGTGCGTAGCCGTTTACTGTCTTGTCCCACATTCGGGACTGAGAGTCCGGCGATAGCATATGCAGCTTAGACAGCATAACATACAACATAGGATCAAAGATTAAGTTGACTCCCGCCACGACGGCACAGGTGGCGTCGCCTGATTGAAGCCCTTGTACTGCCTGATGCAAAGCCACTAAAGAGCTGGAGCATGCGGTGTCGAGTGTGACCGACGGTCCGTGGAGATCAAAAGTATAGGAGATGCGGTTGGATAGAATGCTACGAGCCACACCAGTACCGGCATAGAGGGGAACCGTTTCCGGATCCCGAGTTTGAATATCATAATAGTCGCTTGCCATGACACCGACGTGGACCGAAGTCTTGGAGCCTCGAACCTGGTCGATGGTATAGCCGGCGCTCTCAAAGGCTTCGTACACAGCTTCCAACATAACCCGTAGCTGAGGGTCCATGCTCTCAGCCTCGTAAGGGCTAACGTTAAAGAACGAAGCGTCAAAGACTCGACTATCCTCGGCTAGCAGGTAGCCCTTGTTCTTTACATTGGTCGATCCCGCAGCATCGGGGTTCGAGTCGTAGAACCGTTGTAAGTTGAGGATCTCCGGATTGAACTCTCGACGCACATCTCGGGGCTGTCGCAGTAAGTCGAATAGCTTCGACGGTGTGCTTGACTCCCCGGGAAACCTGCAAGCAGAGCCCACAATGGCGATAGGTGTGGAGAAGTCATGGTTGGTAGACATGGTGGAAGGAATTCAGTAAGTGCTTTTTTCTTTTGCTGAAAATTCTATTTTATTGGAAGATATCACAGCAATGCATGCACTATCTTCGTTGAAAATGTTTTGCCTTTTATCCAAGCTATATATAAAGCATCTAAAAATCCGGTACATTACTTTTGTCCCGTTTCTTACATTCCGCACAATAAGAACTGTGTTACACAACAAGAGCGTCATAAGCCAACTTGTGTCAGCTATTCGATTGAAGAAGGAAAGCATTACTATCAGCATGCGGCCAGGTACATTTACGAATCCTTCATCAAAGTATAAGCAGCATAACCCGTCAATGAGGCAATTGTCAGCGTGCCATTTTGAGCTGTTTATCAATCCTTTATAACAGGGTAAAGCGAGGCCGAGTTCAACTCAAGTCGAGCTCGGGGCTCGGACTTCGATTGGCATGTAATGCCGAATTACTATCAAGCACTCAAGTCCGAGTTGAACTCGCCGAGTTCTTAGTAAAGCAACTCAGGAATAATGCTCCCGAGTCTAGTTCTCTGTCGCAAGTTGAAGCCCGAGTCCGAGTTAAGAAAAAAGAGCCGAGTTTCGACTAAAACTCGAACTTCCTTTATTATGCATACTAGTATAAGCCAATAGTCTCCTCAACTATTAGCACGCCGTTTAAAGCTGTCGACAACCCTTCAGGATTGTATGAGCTGATGTTTTGCTCAACTGCAGCATGCAACCAGGTTCATATCCCAGCCTTTCATAGTGCTATATTATAAGCCAATAGTCTCCTCAACTAGCACACCATTCAAGCTGTCGATCAACCCTTCAGGATTTTATAAGCTGATATTCCGTTTCAGTGCGTCACGCAACCAGGTATATTTATTCGCCTTTCATAGCCCTATATCCCTCAGTCGTCATCATGCAACCAGGTACACTTACCCCTCTTTCATAGCGCTATATCTCTCTGCCGTCCGTCATCATGCAACCAGCTTCTCAGCCGTCAGCTGGGGATGGGCGGTCTATAATTGATTAATTTAATGTCAATTATTAATCATAATTATTATGCTAGATTATACATATTTTAATTATGTGTAAAATCCCCAGATTTCCATAGAACTTGACAGACGTAGCTATAGTACTTAAATAAGGACTTGAATATACTTCTATATGCACTATAAATAGGTGGCTTTAGAGGTACCTTATTGTAAATATTACAGAAATGTATGATACTATTATTATACCTAGGTAGCGCTCTAAATAGACCTCCAAATACAGGTTCTACAGGGTCTTCTATAGACATTTCCGTAGGTATTTCCTTATAGAAGGGGTCAAAATCGAAGTCCTTTAGAACAGCTTCTGTGTTATCTGCTTTAGGCTCTATTTATATCATATCATTAAGTAGAAAGTCGGCCCCTTCTAGCTGTGCTATTAAATTGATTATAGGAGTGATGGTTGAAGCGATTTAGCGATTTTTAGATAGCGTGAGCAAGATTCTAGCCCTCTGGTTGGCCCATTTAGCCCCTATAAAACAGCGTAAATAAGGATTTTAATCCTATATGTGCCTTAATTGTTGTATTGTTAGGACCACTAGCATTTGGGGACCTGGACCTGGACAACCAACCTAGCTATGCATCAATACAACCACAACCAGACCCCTAAGCGACCGTTCTACTGCAGTAGGAAGTGATCACCTTGTGATACTAACATTAATAGTTATTTTTATTTTTAACCTAATGATAATTGTTTTCATCGTCCACCCCTACCGTCAGCACAAGCCATGCAAGTCTGGCCGCGTCACAGTTTGGACTTAACTGAGGTGTCAACGCGGCGTCAACGGGTTGTAAAATGGAGCTCGTTGCCTAAGCCCTCAGCGCTAGTATGGGGCGAGAACCATTTGATTCCGGAAAACTATTGTGCCGTGTCTATACGCATACTAGAAACAAAACGTTCGATACTAATGTGACTAGTAATACAGCGGTGAGATGACTGTGCTATAAATTCATTTTGTAAGATTCATTTGTGTCTCAACTTCTTACTACTTCTCTCCTTGTCGGTTTGGATATAGAATCATTTTCCTCTCGGTAAACCGCTAGCATAATGTTGGGATCCTCCTCTCTTCTGCTACTCTCCCTCGGTGGGACAGTCGTTTATTTCGTCGTTCAATACATCTACCGCCTCTATTTCCATCCTCTCAGCAAGATTCCTGGGCCCAGGCTCGCCGCTATATCCCGCCTCTATGAGTTTTACTATGATGTTATCAAAGGCGGAATATTCCTTTTCGAAATCGAAAAGATGCACGAAAAATACGGTACAAATTATGCCCAGACAGACAGCAGGGGTACCAGGGCTAATCTGTAGGAAATAGGACCCATTGTCCGGATCAATCCACGTGAGATCCATATCAAAGACCCCTCTTTCTACGACGAGATCTACGCCGCGGGCGGGAGAAAGCGCGATAAAGATGAGCAATTTCTTAAGGCGTACTCCGTTCCAGGGTCCATGGTGGCCACCGTGGATCACGACCATCACCGCTACCGTCGAAACATCCTGAACGGATTCTTCTCCAAGCGCTCCGTGAACGAACTATCACCCGTCATCGAAGAAAAAGTGCAAAAGCTAATGCAACGCTTTGCGACTGCGCATCGAGAAGAGTCAATCATGCGTTTAGACGATGCTTTCTCCGCCCTCGCCTCGGATGTCATTACCCAGTACTCCTTTGGGAAGAGTTGGGACTTCCTCGACGACGAGAATTTCCGAAAGGAGATCCGCAGTGCGATCACTGAGACGGCGAGCGTGATTCACATCAACCGCTTCTTCCCCCTGTTTGCACGCACGCTCCGCACGATTCCCAAGTGGTTGATATGTAAGATACAGCCGGGAAAAGAGAGCTTGTTTGCGTTCATGAAGTCGATATACGAATTTACTGCGCAGTCAATGCAGGTTGCTGAATCTAGTGCCGAGGAGAAACGGGGATCCAAGAGGGGAACCATTTTCGAAAAGCTAACGGATCCAAGCCTGCCAGCCGAAGAGAGGACCTTCGGTCGCGTCCATGATGAATCTGGTGTTATTCTCCAGGCTGGGACTGAGTCCATTAGTCGGTCATTGACGATAGCTGCTTTCCATCTTGCTCACCAGCCTTCCATGCGAGAGAAGCTGCGCGAGGAGCTGCGGTCCGTTCTGCCGACCCCTACCAGCACGGCAACTTGGGCGCAGCTGGAACAGTTGCCGTACTTGGTAAGCTATGCATCCCTTCTTTTCTGCAGTGACTGACGTTTCTAGAACGGCGTTGTGTATGAGTGCCTCCGTCTCTCGTACGGCTTGATCATCCGCCTGCCTCGGTGCGCCCCTTCAGAGGAGCTGAAATACCAGGACTATGTTATTCCGCCGGGAGTATGTCCTCTCTACTACAGTAAAAACGATGGCGCTTAACTGACACGCTGAATAGACACCCGTAAGCATGTCCTCATACCTCGTCCACCACGATGAAACCATCTTCCCCGACTCTTATTCTTTCAAGCCCGAGCGCTGGATCGAAGCCGGAGTCAGATCGGACCGACTTACCAAGTATATGGTCTCGTTTACTCGTGGGAGCCGGGCGTGTCTCGGCATGAAGTGAGTCTCCTCAACTGCCCTTCTTCATTAATCATATTCTAACAAGGTAGTCTCTCGTACATCGTGCTGTACATGACGATCGCGGGCTTTGCCCGTCGGTTCGATATGGAACTCCACAAGACGACACTTGAGGACCTGAAGATTGTGCGCGATTTTGGGCTGGGACTTACTAGGAAGGGGGAGGTGCAGGTTTCTGTCAAGGTGACGAATGTTCTGAAGGAGTAGTAGGGTGATATTGATGATGATGATGGGCGTGGTATGGTATGCTCTTGTTTCGATAGCTGTTTTCAACACAAGGCATCGTCAGAAAGATTCAGCGTGACTCTGTAGCTATAGAGTTGGAAAGGAAGGGCGGTGGGATCCAGGGGTCTCCACCGGATTAGCAATTCAGATATATTTACACGGGATAATCGAATGTGACGCAACTTTATCCGTTTTAAGTAGTTACCCGATGGTACCCTAAATATTTCATAAGCGCATACAAGCTACAAGGCCAATTCTATGTATAGTTGAATAACCAGACATAGCAAATAATTTGACGACTTACTCGCAATTTTGACGTCTGAAACTGGGTCTTATTTGCTCTACATAACCTACTATAATAACTATTTAGAGAGCTTAGAGATCTTAGAGGCTTCTAAAAAGTTACCTTGAATATTTTAGCTAAGGCACTTAATAGGTAGTTAAAAAAACTGAACCAACCAGTTGACTGGCGAAACTTTGACTGCGGTTCTTACTATTTATAAGAACTATAAACTAACTATTTATATTTCCTTGACTTGTTAATTAACTTCCTAGACTAGCTAGCGCTTATTTATTGGGTATTACTTCCTGAAGGCCTATAGTAACCTCTAAACCGCTCTCTTAAAGGGTCTATATATGCTAAAAAGCTATAGTAATTTCTACTTTTAAGTACTCTTCTCTTTCCTATTTTGCTTTTTTATTTTCTCTCTCCTTTACTTTATTTTATATATATATTCAGTATATCTGAAGCTTCTAATTCTAATAATAGAAGTGATTACTCTTTAGAGCTAAGTAGAAGTAATTCTAGTAATACTTAGTCTATTATAGATATATAATAAGAAGAGACTTTCAACTCTTATAAAAAGTATAAATAGTATATATATAAAACTTAAGATTACTTAAATCGATCTAAGTCCAACTTAGATATAGTTAAGTTAAGTTAAATCGCTTAAAATCTCGCTTAGATTAGGTTAGATTAAGTATATACTTAAATAATACTTAAGTATACTCAAGTGTATAATTAAGTAGCTTATTATATATATTATATTACTAGTGTTAGTATTTCTAAGAAGCGAGTATACTACTAAGATTTTTCCTTACTTAAAATATAATATACTATTTAGGTAAATAGAAAGGATAGTTAGAAATATATTTTCTTTAGATTATAAGTAAATAGATAGAAATTATATTTTATATATATTCAGCTTTAAGTATTTATCTATATATTATACTTCTAATCTATTTTTAGAAGTCTACTTAAGTATACTTTAGTTAGATCTAAGTAACTTTAAATTAGATTAGATAGCTTATTTTTTTGCTTAAGTTAAGTTAAATAAGTTATTATACTCAACCTAATCTAATCTATTTAATACCCTAGGCATAAATAGTAGAGCTTAACTACTAGTTAACTGCTACTTAACTACAGTTCTTAATTAGTTTGGCGCTAGTATAAAAGCACTAGTTCAAACTATAGTTAAAACCAACCTGCTGGTTCTCCTATACTCTTAGTAGTTTAGTTCAAGTTCAGACGGAAATTTAGTAGTTAACCACTTATTAAATGCCTTGACTCGAGCTCTCATCTCCTGCTATTCTGCAGATCTATACCAAGGTGAAAAGGCAGTCATACATGCGGGATCTATCCTTTTCACGCCAAAAGGACGCAGTTTCCGACAAAAAAAAGGCGTGTAAGCTGGCCTCCTGCAGGGGCAGGGAGGTCGTTCCAAGTTTGCACGCTAGAAGTCTGCGCGTAAGACCAGTAAAGCAATTTGTAACGGTTACCGGTTAAATTCAGATCGGGAAATAGTTTTCACATTGAATACAACTTTCGGTGTAAGCATAGTCTTACATGTACGAAGTAGGGGGTCTTATTCGCTGATAGCTATGAGGGATCGGGGGCGGCTTAAAAACGGAACGGCTCGAAAGGCTATGCCCGTTGCTCTCATCTCATGTACTATACCTGGCATATTTGTGTGACCAGAATCTTACACATACGGGCACATTTTTACGTATTTTGTGTAATCATAATCTTACGCGTACGAGGCTTATTCGCAGATCTTTACCGTCCGGGGCCCCACGTTTCGCGTTCCTCACATTCCAAGGGGTTTGCGTAAGTCGACTTGAAAAATAAGTAAGTCGACTTACGCTAGCCAAATCAGGAAGGGATTACATTTATGCAAAGCACGGCGGTACATACTTAGCACGGCGCGTATAGAGTATATATTAATATAATATCTTGCAACTATAACTTTATTACGCATTATTAATAGATTCTAAGCACTCTAAGTAATTAATTTGTAAGGCTAAAAGCTTAGAGTCTAATATAATAAATCAGGTAATGTATAGTAATGCATTGTATATTAAAAGTTGGGAATAGTTATAGAGATATGCGACGCGACTTAACACTTTCTTAAAAGTGACTTTAATTTGCTATTTGTTTTGGTAGGGCTATAAGTCACTACTCTATATACACCCGCGTTGACTTGTATGCATTATTTGCTTATACATTTTATACATTGTTGGGTGCTTCCTGATTTGGCTAGCGTAAGTCGACTTACTTATTTTTCAAGTCGACTTACGCAAACCCATTCCAAGGGCGCTCTACTGTACCCAATCGGGATTAAAGGCGTAACTTTGACCGCGACCAGAGGAGTTAAGGCTTAAGCCCGCCCAGCTTTTCCTATTTCAACGGTTTTTACTACCATTTTACCTTACCTATTCTTCTTTAAGTCTTGACCAATTTTGCTGTCCGGTCCAAACCCGTACTCTACGCCTGCAGTCGCGTGGTATCTGCATCAGAGACTAGTCATGACTGAACAGGACCCCCAATCTACATCTCTCAGCGGTGATTCTCCAGACCCCAAGCCCAATAGAGCAGACTCGTCTTTCAACAGCGAAGATGTGAAACGTGAAGTTGAAGTTGAAGGGGGTATCGCGAATGAACGAGACGTTGGCTTGGAGGAGGCGTCAACAGGTCAACAACCACTGGAAAAGCCAACAACGGCTACGTCTAACGCTTCCCAGCGAGATCCAAAATTGGTACATTCCCAACCACGCTGCCTCCCTTTCTTTGCTGAAGAAACTAACAAGGCACTGCACAGGTAACGTGGGATGGTCCCGATGACCCCGAAAACCCCCAGAACTGGTCCAGCAAGAAGAAGTGGGTCACCATGTCAATCGTCTCGATGTTTACCCTGATTTCTCCCATATCTTCAACGATGGTAGCGCCCGCCCTGCCATCCATCGCAGCTGAATTCCACATTACATCCGAATTCGTTTCTCAGCTCACCTTGTCCATCTTCATCCTCGCGTATGCCATCGGTCCGCTTTTCCTCGGGCCACTTTCCGAAAACTATGGCCGAGCCATTGTTTTGCAGCTCGCGAATTTGTTCTATCTTGTCTTCAATATTGCCTGTGGCGTCTCGCAGTCCACCGGGCAACTGATCGCTTTCCGATTTCTATCCGGACTGGGTGGTAGTGTTCCGCTGGTTGTAAGTTTGGACAGAAATCTACAGGTGAATATAAATTCATGGGACTGACTGACATTCTGCGGCGAAGGTTGGTGGAGGAGTTCTTGGAGATAGCTTTCGCGCTGAAGAACGCGGCTCGGCCAGTGCTATCTTCAGCTTGGCCCCTCTTCTCGGCCCCTCTCTTGGCCCGATTATGGGTGGCTTCATCTCCGAGAATACCACTTGGCGATGGGTCTTCTATGCCACCTCGATCGCAACTGGGGTTATGCAAGTTGCAGGAGTACTCTTTCTCCGTGAAACATACGCACCTAGGATTCTCAAGACACGCGCAAAGAAGCTTCGCAAAGCGACCGGCGATCCCTCATACCAGACCGAAGAAGAACGGCAGAACAAGACCCTGTTCCAGGCTCTGCAAGTATCGCTTGTGCGGCCCTTCCGGCTTCTTACCACGCAACCTATAGTCCAAGTCCTTTCCCTGTACATGGCCTATATTTATGGACTCATGTACCTCTTGCTGTCAACTTTCCCCATGCTCTGGACCGACCCTCACTATTACAACGAGTCCACGGGCATTGCGGGGTTGAATTATATCTCTCTTGGCTTAGGAGCCGTGCTGGGCGCCTACATCTGCGTTTTCTTAAACGACCGTAGCTATCGCAGTCTCAAGGCTCGCAATAACGATATAGGCAAACCCGAGTTCCGACTACCCTTGCTCGCCATCACCACCATCTGCCTCCCAGCTGGTCTTTTCATCTACGGCTGGACAGCCCAGACTCATCAACACTGGATTGCCCCCAACATCGGCGCCTGCATATTTGGTATAGGGAATATGATGACCTTCCAGTGCATGCAGACTTACATCGTGGACACGTATACGAAATATGCAGCCAGCGCGATGGCCGCTGTGTCAGTCTTACGGTGTCTAACTGCCTTTGGCTTCCCCCTGTTTGCTCCATACATGTACAACTCCCTCCATTATGGATGGGGTAATAGTCTACTGGCATTTATCTCGTTAGGGTTAGGGATCCCGGCACCCATCTTCCTCTGGAAGTTTGGAGAGAAGTTGCGGAAAGCCAGTCCATATGCCGCTGGATAAGTTATTGTGAGAGTGGGAAACCCAGAGGTCAGATAACCTTGATTATTGGCCACTAAGGCGTTGCATTGCCCAAATGGAAATCTGGTGGAAAGATCGGAATATCTCACATATTTCCCTGATCAATGTCAGCGTCCAAGCCTGCACATGATTCTAAGTGACGGGGAGCAGCTTATGCTCCGGGAATGTTAGAAGATTATCCCTGGGAAGAAGTTGCGGATAAACTCGTTCTAAACATTTTGTATAATAGATAGAAGTATATATAAGCATTTCGTTTAATTTAAGGGGTACGAGTAGCGCCCCGCTAGAAATGGAAGAACACCTGGGCACTGCTCAAGCAACAGTTTCATCACCTTTTGCCCGCTCATCTCATTCCCAACCGCTGTTCTAATCACCCGCTCTTCTATTCGCGTCTCCTTATCTTTGCTTATCTCTGCAATAACTCTGCCCCTTTCCTGCCCCTCTTATTTCTTATACCATGTCGGAAATGCGCTCGAGTACTTGGATTTTTCCAAAACCGAGCAATATGCAACGAAAAAGGCCTTATCCCGATCAACCTTAGTGTCTCGTAACTTGGTTAGTAGTCCGGATTCAATAGAGTAATCATACAAATACTTATTAACTCGCATAGTCTACACCACAACAGCTGACCCGGCATTCGATTCGTTAGAAAGAAAAGGATAGAGCATTTCCTAGCCCTTTTAGTAACAGCTGATTGGCAGTGCGAGGCTTAATAGCCTGTTGAATATGGGCTTAGTTCGCTTGAGCCGAGGGACTTTGGGAAATCGCTTAAGATATTCCCAAGGAATATTCTTGTCGCTACAGTACTCGACACATTGAACAGGGTTGTTCCAGCAGCCAGGTCATTTATAAACGCCGTGGAATTGTTCTGGCCGCTTTTCCAGGAATTCTCTGACTGGTAAATGGGCCAATCGAAAGAAGAAAACATCGAGTGTTCGGTCATAGATAACCAGGTTGGTGCACAAGTCTAAAACTTGTTCTATAATTAGCCTGCTAACCTGTCCTCGTGCTTTGTTCGATAATGCAGCGAGCAGCGAGGAACTCTTTAAATGTCAGGCGTAGCTGCGCACAATGGAGCCAACTGAAAGCACCATAGCCAGCAGCAATTTTGTGTCAGCGTTCGTCGCGTTTGCAGTCATTCTTTCACCTATATAAATTATAAGCTACAGCTTATCCAATTTAGGAGGCAAGCGTCCGAGGCGTTCCCGAACTGCTTCATCCGTCAAGGTCACGCTGCATGAACTATCCAGTTGAAGGCTAGCCCACGGGAACCTAGTTGTAGCATCAGTAAGTTGCAGATACAGCTCGCATTGCTAAAGATTGGGAGGACTAAACGTGGCAGAATTCACAATGTTTTTCGATTAATGTTAGTTCAAATAAGAGAAGCACATCTTGAAGCCAAATTTCGTCTGTCTACACGGTTTGCAAGGAGAAGCCTCCCCCCTAGGAGAATTTTCTCCGGAACATCGCGATATGCAACAAAAAGCAAAAATCAAAAGTATTTCCATGTAGATGACGTCACGTTCAATCCCGGTAGGAGTAAGTGTCTAGGTTCAGTCTATGATTGTCTACTGTATGTACGGTATGCATCGAGGAGGTCGAGGTCACATCAAGTCAGGTGCGGCACGTGAGTTGGCTCGTGACGCTGTGGTATTCAACAGCATAGAAGTTTTGTTGCACATCGCGCATTTGAAATCACACAATTGATCAGGTGAGATCGTGTCATAAAGGCCATTTTTGTTGCCACAGAAACGTCTGTCTTAAGAGGGAGGCTGTTAGTATATTAGCTATACTGCTACTTTTGATGCCCTTATACGGAGTATTAGAATGCGATACCGGATGGATTAGAATTACGGATTATATTTTAAACCCCATAAATACTACTTGTATGTGAAGAGCTATTGCAATCATGATTATTGTAAGGAGCGTCTATATGCCTAGGTTTATCTATCCATCCCAATCGCCTGATTAAAGACCAGTATTTATACTCTGCTCTATACGACCGTAATCGCAACCAACCCCCGTCACAAGTCTATTATCTTCTGTTCATTATCCATTACCCATTATCCCCAAAAGCAGAACACCATTCTATGCAACCCATCCCAATCCATTTCCCATTTCCCATATCCCATTACCGAAAATCCCCACACCTCATGCCGCAACAACATAACACAACACCGAACTAACACTCACGATATTCGTACTCAGTAACGCTGGCGCTGTCGAATTAAAAGGCGCGCTGCCCGGCACCACACCCTCTGCATCCTTGTACGCGCGGCATTGCACGCTGTTGATATTGATGGTGGAGGCTGGGGCTGAGGTGGAGTTGGAGAAGGCGATGGATGAGGCGGAGAGCGGCTGGCCGGCGTTGAGGAGCGTGAGTTGGTTTAGGGTTGCGGTGATGGGGAGGGTGGTTGGGTTTTGCCAGTCTCGACCTGAGGAGGTTGTGACTGGGTTGGTGGTTAGTGGGGTTTTTTTTTTGGTT
>QGMG01000101.1:0-56679 GCA_007825325.1 Lachnellula cervina | reverse complement strand
CTGGCGGTTGAGGCGCAGCGAGAGGGAGAGTGAGAGGGCTAGGCCGAGGTAGTGGTGCGCGTCTTTGTGGCAGTGGGGGGGATTGGGGTGGCGGGAGAGGAGTAGGAGGGATTGGATTATCGGGTGGCGATCTGTGGTGGTGTTGAAGTCGTAGAGGAGCTGAAATGCCTTTTGTCAGTTTTGGATCTCGGGTTTAGGTTGTACAGCACAGCAAGCAAGCAAGTATGCAGAAGGGCCGAGATACCTTGACACGACCGAATAGCACATTTCGTGCAGCCTCGCGGGTTGCGAATCCAGCGGATATCAAGGCTCGTAAGCTTGCAAACTCTGCGCCGGCAAACATGACGGCTTGGAAGAGCAGGAAGCTCAATTGCTGTTTTTGTCCCGTACTGTGTGGTTGTTCTCCGTATTTTACTAGCGAGAGGAAGTCCTCTAGGTCTAGCATTGGCATACTGGGATGTACGAACTCGATGTATGCTCTCAACAGTGCGAGTTGAAGACTCTCGCCAGGGATACAGAAGGCGCCTGCTCGATGCAAATAAGACCGATCTGTGTCATCGAGGTAAGAAGGATATGGAGCGAAGATCGCGGGGAGAATGGGAATTCGCCTAGCTAGATTGTATGTAACTGGAGAGGTTGCAAGTGGTGCCGTGAGTAGATCGTGAGTCCGGAAGCTTGACCGCGTAGCAGGCATTGTAGGGGTGAAACCATGGTGGTATTCTGGGTGGTCACCACTGTTGTGACAGTTCTGAGGAGATAAAGGGTGTTCTGAGATGTCCCTCCTATTTGGTACTAGTAGAGCATCAAATCTAAAGCCGTCTTCTCCTTCTCCTTCTCCAAGACAAAAATCAAGATCTATTCCTTGGCTTTGGACGAAAGGCTCTCCTGCTTCGGAGCCTTGGTTTGACTCTTGAGGACTTCTACTTTGGAACAAATTCTGTTGCTCTACTCTTTCTCTCGCTGCTCTATATTCGCTAAAAATCAGTCCCTCGCTAGATTTCCTTTCTTCCGAATGGCAATTGATGAACGTACCTCTGTCTCCGACTTTGAGGCACGACACACTTCACGTTATCGAGTCTGCAATTGCTGCATGGCGATCCATGTTCTTCGAGGTTGCAGCGTACTTTTCTTGATCTACAAGAGGCACAAGCCCGCGAAGAGCGTTTTCTTTTCCGTCTTTGCGAGACTGGTTTTCTTTGGTGTCGGAGCTGGGGTGTTGAAAACAAAGCTGGTGTTGCTGCTTCTGGAGTGGTCGCTGGCGATGTGAAGAACTGCAGAGTATCCGCGTTGCGATCAAGGATTCGCGAAAGGTCGATTTCTGAAAACACGTCCATTTCAAATCAAGTTGCTGTTGGGATTTGGATTCGTGCT
The DNA here is from genome assembly GCA_007825325.1 of Lachnellula cervina. Lineage (NCBI taxonomy): Eukaryota > Fungi > Ascomycota > Leotiomycetes > Helotiales > Lachnaceae > Lachnellula > Lachnellula cervina. Next base: position 55,308 of record QGMG01000101.1, on the reverse strand, counting down.
GAGGTGAGAAGTTGACTTCTTTCTCTCTTGTTTCGAGTTTCCTTGACATGCTGCTGCATCAATCATGTCAAAAATCCAATACCACTCCGCCTCGATTACCTTCAGCCCCATAATAAGCTCTCCTGTAATGCACGTGTGGTGAGTGGGCTCTCAGGGCTCTGACATTGCTCTAGCTACTTGGCGCTACTGTACTCGGTATTTCAGTGTCATGATTGGGTCGGCATTGACCGAAAGACACGCAACGTATCCAGTCGGTACTGTACGACCGACGTCCTCCTCAGCTCGTGTAGACCTAAGCCGTATCTAGCAGTAGTGTACAACATGGGACGGCTCGCCTCAATGGCCGGGCACGAACATGATAGGGCGAACTTCCGTAGAGGAAATGCGGCTGTGCAAAGAGCCAGATGCTCGGGAATGTTCAACCGAGTCGACGGAGATGCGATGCAGCGAGAGCTTGCCACGATTACGGTAGTTAGAGGCCTGAGGCGGCTCCTGTCGACAGAGCGACAGAGAGACTGATAGACACACAGAGACAGAGACAGAGAAGAGGGAAGAGGGAAGAGAGAGGCGACATCTTTCTGACTAGTGATTATTACGGCGCGATACCGGTTTTGTCTCGTCCGTCGAAAGATCGATGGCAGGATGCGACGAAGCTGGTCTGGTCTGCTTATAATTATTCGGTCCTGTAGGCAAGTAGTAGTATCGTGTTTTTCGTTTATGCTGTGTTGAATATCTCGAAATCGACGTCTCCCATGTTGCTTCTTTCTGCAGGTACGGATGTGCCCCGCACCCGCCCCCGCCTCCGCCTCAGCCACTTTTGTGAAGTTCATCACCGCACTAGCAACTGGAACTGGACCCTGGGCCTGGAAAGGGTAGGGTCTATGCGTAACGTGGCGCACAGACCCCATTCTCACAGCGCTCCTTACCACCGTACTGTACTGTACTCCGTAAAACCCCAGGTTCCCCGCATGACCATCCACCCACACATCCACACATCCACACAACCCCATTCCTCATCATCGCCCATGAGATAGCCGGTGTCCCATCAGACGGAATTCTTCTGTCACTGTCACCCATATACTTCTAAGGGGCACATGGATTTCAACCCTATACACACACTCCCATACACATACTCGCGACTCTCTATATACATGTAAGCCTACATACATACATAAATACATAGACTCTCAACTTTACATATACACCCAGACTCTACACTTCCTCTCAGCTCTGCATGCTCCCACACTTTTACTCCCCCAATACGCCCCCCTGTATATACATGTCCCCTCGTACTTAACGCGGGGCACCGTACAACTTCTATCTCTCAATCTCTCAATCTCCCCATCTCTCCATTTCTTCCAACAACACCAACATGCAGGCGTGCGACCGGTGCCATGCGCGCAAGACTCGATGTGATCGTCGCATGCCTCAGTGCAGCGCGTGCGAGAAGGCTGGGAGTGCCTGCCTCCATGTGGACAAGGTCAGGCAGCGCCAGCTTCCGCGCGGTCACATAGACAGCATGGAAGGAGATATACGCAGTCTAAGAAATGAAAACCTGAAACTACGACAGGAATTAGCCGCCCTGCGCAGAGAGCAGAGCAGTGAGCCAGGGCGCGACAGCAACGAACGTAATACAGAAAGCAACACCACGCCTGTGTCTCAAGCATTACCCGACGATGGCCAGGGTGCCAATGCGGATGTGTATCTGACGCCTGGGAGATCGCCTAGAGAGGATTCCATCTCTGCTGAGGTTGGGTATCTCACCTTGAAGGCTACGGGTGAGACGCGTTATGTCGGTTCCAGCAGTGGAGTCGGCTTGGCCAGTATCATCGATGCTGTCGTTAAGTCGCACAATGGCATCTCTCGGCCGCCAGAAGATCACGACGGTCACATAGTGACTGCTGCTGTTGACGCGCCACTTCCCCCTCGGCCCGTCGCTATGCCATTTATCGAGGCATACTTCCAACATACTCACATCATGTTTCCTTTACTGCACCGCCCCGAATTTCTTCGAACCGTCGACCAAATTTACGGCGAGGCTGGCTATGTCGAAACCCATCCATACGAATGTTTTGTCTTTGACATGGTGTTGGCCATCGGAAGCTCAACCTTCAACCGCTTCGAGGAGTCCACGGCTGGTACCGCCGACCACTATGGTCGAGCGCAGTCGAAACTGCACCACGTCTTGGGTTTAAAAGGATTGTTGCCATTGAAAGCAATCCTGCTTCTGTCGCAGCATGGCATTTTCAGTAATCTACGAGACACTAGCGCAAGCATATGGCACCTGGTAGGTATCGGTGTCAGGATGTGTTTTGAAATGGGCCTTCATCTAGAGGCCAAACCGTCCAGTGGGTTGGGGCCGCGGTTTGTGACGATGGAGGAAGAGCTGAGAAAGAGATGCTTCTGGTGTTTGTATAACCTGGATAGGTAATTCGTTGGCTTCCATTTGGCATAAGTCTCACTAATGGCATTGTTAACTAGGATTGTCAGTTTCACGCTTGGTCGACCTGCTGCCATTCGAGATTCTGACATTGATGTATCCTCACCATCTCATTTAAGCGACGATTTATTTGGGCCTGACAAACCTATCGCGCAGCCCCTGCCAGGCCAGGATACAGGAATCTCACCGTTCTTGCATTTGATCCGGATCAGACGCCTCTCTGGAGAAATTTTTGCAACATTTTACAGCGTCAAGCAAGACACTAGAATTTCTATGGAAGAGAAGGTTCTTGTTCGTCATGAGATGCACGAGAGGCTTGTCGCCTGGAGGGACGACACTCAGCGCCTGGCTTTGGTCGAAGAGCAGTCCAACCAGGCATCCCCCGTGTCTTGTTTTGTGACACGCGAGTGGTACACTGCAGTGTTCAACAACGCACTGCTATTACTCTATCGTCCATCGCCATGCTTGCCACATCCTACCGTTGTCAGCAGATTTGGTAATGAAGGCGGAGACCATCTCTTTGCAGCAGCGAAAGCAACCATTATTGCATACGCCGACCTTCATCGGAAAAGAAGACTCAACTATTCCTGGATCACCCTTCATGGGGTGTTCATTGCTGGCCTGGCATATGTGTATGGCGTGGGGCGAGCCATAAATGACGCAGGAAAAACGATGCCGATTCCCGATTACCTGGACATTATCAACGATACACGCGCGTGCTCCAACGTGCTTGTCGCAATATGTGAGCGCTGGAATGTCTCCCGTGGATCCAGCGAGCTCTTCAACAAACTGAGCAGTGCGGTCATCCGGGACGCGGTAAATGCGGCGACGAAGAGAGAAGCTGGCACCACGCAAGCGACCAGTGTCAATTCTCAAGTGCAGGTGAACTCTGGCGGGCGGAGCGCATCGATAGGGGACTCACAGCGTAGAAACTCACAACAGTTCAACTACACAAACGATATGGGACTTCTCAACCCTATGCCACTGGTGGATCATGTCTCGGTTATCGACGAGTTCAGGCAGTACGCCAGTGTATTTGAGACGGACTTATCCGGTGACCATTCATTCCCTAGTGAGCTCGTGACGGGATTCTCGCAGTATTGGGATTTTGGCGATTTTACAGATCAGCCGGGCAATGATCCAATGCAAGTACATGATGATTTATGGTAACGAATACACCTACGATGACGAGTCACAGCCGAGACGAGATATCTTCCGCGGAGAGCTTTTAGTCTGGAATGGCGTAGATGCAAAGATTAAACGCGTTTAAAGTGAATTTAATTTAGAGCCTTTGTATTCTATGTTAAATATATCTATCGATACAGTGTGTGCTCCAAGATAAACCGGAATGACTTCTATTATCATATCTTGCTCTTCGGAGCCCTTGCCGGTTTGTTATCTGCTGGAAGATGGAGGAACCTTTCGTATAGTTTCAGACTGGCCGGATTCGCCACAGTCCCACTGACAGCTGTCTTCTGCCCACTAACTATCTGCTTGATGTTGATTTCGCACTTCTTACCATTTATTGTGTACGGGATGTCGGCGATTTCGAAGATATAACTCGGGACGTGACGTGGTGAATACCTCGCGCGGATCGCCTGCTTCAAGGTCGTTTCCAGTTTCGAGGAATTGCTCTGGCCCTGCTTCATCTTGACAAAGAGGAGAACTCTCTCATCTGCATCGCCTTGTCTCTTCTGGCCTACGCAAATGCTGTCGTCGATCTCGGGTAGGGTTTCTGTGACTGCGTAGATTTCCGCGGAGCCGAAACGAACTCCTGAGGGGTTGAGGACCCCGTCTCTGCTTCCATTAGATACATGCCATATTAGCGATAGCTTGGCACGAGTGCACTTACGATCTTCCCAGCATGATAAGCCCGCCCGTGTCCATTTCCATCTGTATGAAATCGCCCTGGTACCACACGTGCGGGCCAAACCGCTCAAAGTATGAAGACTTGTATTTTCCCGGCCCGCCCGTTCCCCAGAAAGCGAGAGGCTGGCTGGGGAAGGGTTTCGTGCACACCAGCTCTCCGGCTTGGCCCAGGTGCTCAACAGACACGACAGCATCGCGCGCAGCATCCAGGATGTCCACGGCCATGCCCAGAGCCTTGACTTGAATCTCACCTGCGTATACGGGGAGTAGCGGGGTCCCTCCGACGACTTTGGAGCGGGGGATATGGTCAGCATGATGTGATGCATGGGTTCAACAGAAGAAAGAGACATACAGCAGCCCGCTATATCAGTTCCACCGCTCATCGAGACTAGTTGGGCCGTGGGTGGAAAGCCGGTCTCGTAGAACCAATTGAAGACGTCTTCAGAGAGTACCGCCCCCGTCGAGGTTACTAATCGCAACTTGCTCAGGTCGAATTGTTCTCCTGCGATTCTATTAATTGCTAGTAGAGGCGAGATGGCTGGAATACTTACGAGGCACGATTGCGCGAGATCTAAGCTCAGACAGATATCTTGGTGAAGTTCCAAATATGGTGACACTGAAGACGTCAGTTATGCATAGCGCTCTGCAGTTTTTGGATCAAGTTATAGCTGCCTTACCCGACCTCTTCCGAAAGTTCCAGTAGTGTCGTCGGCTTAGGATGGAAAGGAGACCCATCATAGAGCAACATCGAAGCGCCCGAGGAGATGTTGATGAAGTTCAACAACCACATTACCCATGCCGTCTGATATATGTTAGCTTCACCAGAAGGGAAGTAAAGGGCAGTGCGTCAGCTAACAGTAGTGTACTGGAAGACTACGTCCACTTCGCGGGTATCGTGTTGCAGTATCATATCAGTCTTTACTTTCAGAGCAGCACCCTGAAAGATTGGTGAGTTAGTGATTCAGGAGAGGTAATGACAGCATGACCCACCCCAGCGGAATGAACAATACATTTTGGAGTTCCTGTCTTTGGGCAGAATTAGCATTATGAATAGAAGGAGATGATTTCTAGGAGGATTACCGTGCCAGATGAATAGAGAATGAAAGCCGGATGAGAAAACGGGAGGTATTCAAAGGCGAGTTCACGCCCTTTCCCACGACCGACAAAGCTGTCCCATGAACATCCCTTATAGATTTTCGATACGTCGGTAGCAAGACTACAATACGGGATTATTACGACATCGCTTAAACGACCCCCGCTCTCCCCTAACTCTTGTGCCCACTGCCGTATCCTCGCATCGAGGTTGGTCACCTTACCCGCGTAGACATAGCCGTCATCCGCGAAGACGATCTTGGGCTTGACCTGCGCGAACCGGTCGACGACGGCCACTGGGCCCAGCTCACACGACGCCGAAGACCACAACGCTCCAATGGACAAGCTCGCCAAGCAGATCACCATCGCGTCCACCGAGTTGGAGATGACGGATGCGACCACGTCCCCGACGCCAACTCCCGAGCTCACCATGGCGTCGTAGACGACTCGCGTCCGGCTTCTGAGCTCTTGCCAGGTCACCTTTTCGATTCCCGCCACGCCCTCGCGCACGAAGTGGATGGCCACGTTATCGGCTTTGCCATTGCGGAGAAGGAACTCGGCGATGTTTAGAGTGTCCGAGGGAAAGAAGCGTGGTGGGGGGAAGAGAGGGACTGAATTCGTATTCTGGGTGTTGAATTGTCAGTCCACCGCCTGGAATTGAGAACACAAGACAACTTCGTGTTCCTTTTTGTTTTTCTTTTCCTTTTTCGGGGGGTTTTTTGTATGAAAGAAATCAATGCCTACCTCAGATTCCAGCATGTTCCCGATCTGCTTCGTCCCTGGTGGTGCGAGTTCGAGGAAAGAGTACGCATCCCGCCAGAAGTGCTGCAGCGAGTCCGCGGCAACAGACCATCGATGCAGGTCATGATATGTTTTCAGTTGAATGCTGTGTCTTTTGTTCACATAACGCACGAATCTGGCAGCATTGGTCTCTTCTGGATGCCGGGGCACCCAGAGGGCTCTCTTCTTCTCCGTCGTGGACATGATGCTCCCAGAGGCTCCTCTACAAGCCAGCCACCCTTCTATTTTTGTTGTTGTTTCTTTTTGAGAAGCCTGTGGCAAGTAGGCTTTGACATATGACTACAGTACCATTCCCTTCTATAGTATCTATAGCAGCTACCTACCTCCGTACGTACCGGTGTGTTTCGCTGTACCCTGTACCCCTGGGATGTGATCAGCGCGGGGGCTAGGGGGGTTGTGGGGGGTAACCCGGGAGGCGCTGCAGCCTGAGGCAGTAACATTCGGCGGTTGCCGGTGACGGTCACCCGGCTAATGTTTATTTACGCTCGCTTATTTAGAAGGCTCCTCAGCTTCTTTGTCGGTCCCAAAGTCCGGGTATGTCGCTGTTCGGTCATCGTTCACACCACTAAATGTTAGGTCAGGAGCCTAGATTAACATGCCGGGAATGGTGGTCCAGCCTTAGCTTTTGTCCCCTGTCTCCGCATTATCTATCTAGAAAATGCGAAAGTCTTCTTTTCCTGGTATTACTGCCAAGATTGATGGAGATCGCCCAACTGAAGTGCTGAACTCTGACATCCCGAGCTAATTTTACCTAAACAGCCAGGCCTGAATTCGACTAGAAATTGCCATTGTCAGATCTGATAGGAATCCAGTGTCACAAGGCTCTCCTACTTTTTGGCAATTTATTGGACGTGCCAAACCTGCATTGCGACTTTCCACTGCATATTTCTAGGGGGTTCTTGCTGCCGAGACATATAGTAGAAAGTGGAATACAAAATGACCTCCATCAATGAAAAAGATTTGGAACCACAAGATGTGCATGTCGAGTCAGTATCTAAAGAATTGACGGATATTGAGAAAAGCACCGAGTTGGTCGAGGATGGAGAAGTCACTTTCAAGACCAAATTGGCAATTTTCGTGCGTGAATCACTTGGACAGCGATTGAACAACACTAATCATCATTTTCAGACTCTTATCATCATGTATGAATCGTATTTATTCACTCAGCAGATGCCAGCTGCATTACTCGCTTATATCAATGCGGACTTGGGACCAGATAATCGATACCCCTGGATTGCAATATCGTGGAATCTTGGAGCAGCCGTCATCGTGACGATTGGAAGTCGACTTTCAGACATCATAGGACGAAGATGGTTCCTCATCTTTGGTGCTGCGTCTGGGGCAATAGGAGCTTTGGTTGGAGCAACCTCTCAAAGCATCACCCAAAGCATTGTCAGCGGTGTCATCTTCGGGGTTGGTGGAGGGTTCCAGGAAATGTGTTTCGCTTGCGCTCAAGGTGTCTATCTCCAGGAATTTTGCGATGGGCATCAGACTAATATGATGAATCCTAGAGCTTGTTCCCAAAAAGTACAGATTCAAAACCTTGGGCTATATGATCTTTGCAAACCACCTGAGCGCATCAGCAATCCTGATAGGCTATGCTTTCGTGGCTTATACTACACCTAAATGGAGAAGCGCGTACTGGTGGTGCTTTGCGTGGGAGTCATTTGCTGCTATTCTACTCTTCTTCTTCTATCACCCCCCTTCGTTTGTAACGAAGCATAAAGAAGATCGTAAAACGAAGTGGCAGTTGGTAAAGGAGATTGACTATATTGGCCTGATCCTCTTTACCACTGGCCTCGTGTTCATTCTGCTTGGCCTCAACTGGGTATGTCAAACGTTGCCTCTTTTCTAGGCTCAGTACTAATCCTAATGCAGGGAGGAACGTTCCATCCATGGAATTCATCTTGGACAATTGGAATTATCGCTGCCGGAGGTGTTTGCCTCATAATTCTCGGATTTTGGGAAGCTTATATGCCTCTTACATACCCGATTTTGCCGCCCCATCTCTTTGTGCAATGGCGTAGCTTCACTTCCTACCTTGTCGTCTGTTTCGTTGCCGGCATGCTTTTATACAGTCTCAACGTTATCTGGCCTCTACAGTCGACACTTTTATTCATTCCACAAAACCAAACTATAGTTCGCGGAGTGTACGCTAGTTTAGGTAGTTATGGGATCATTCTCGCTGGGTATTATTGTGTCTTTGTCATGCATTGGTTAAAGCACGAGAAGACGCAGGTAATAGTTTTGCTTTGCATCGTGACTGCACTCCTGGGTTCCATGGCATCTGTCGGTATTGACGACAAGGTTCAAGCAATTGTCACAGTTGTTTTGGTCCAGGGAGCAAACCTACCAATTAACCCGCTCTCTTTTGGCATGGTGGGCATGCATTTGCAAGATCAGACCGATATGTGAGTTTTCCCAAAGTATCAGGCCGAATTCAGAATACTGACTACAACATTAGTGGAGTCGCCGTCGGGCTCCTAAGTACATTCCGCCTGATTGGCGGTGCTATCTCCACGGCAATTTACACATCCATCCAATCGAACAAATTCGCCTCTGTTCTTCCTGGTATGGTTCTCTCTGCTGTTGAATCATCCAATTTCACTGGCTCATTTACACACCTTCTCGGAGCCGCTAAAGTCAACACGGCAACCGCATACGCTGCTGTACCTCATATCACCAAGCAGACAGTTGTAGCTACTGAACTGGTTGTCAAGCAAGCCCATGTAAAGGCTTATGCGTTGATTTATCTTGTTGCGATTGCTTTTGGTTGCGTTGCTATCTTGGCTGCCACGAGCATTAGAGGGGTCGACGAGAATCAAAGAACATCGGAAGTGGCCGCACATCTAGAGGATGATGATTGAAATTGCAGTTCTAAAGTGCTGATTATTATGGAAAATAATATTTGGGATTGATACAGTAAGATCATAAACGCTTCTGCACATACAATGTGATATCTCCGTTCTGTTCCATGCATCATTGGCATCCGGCAGAGCAGACTATTGTCTAATCGCCAGTTATGGGAAAGCTTCGTCTCAAGCTCTTTCAGAACTGGCCGATATTCATACCATGTACAAAAGATTCGTGGATATTTTTAGAAGTCATCAGTGATAAATAAACGATGCATCGCCAGAACGAGACAGCAAAATGGGTGTTGTACACTGCTCCGAAAGGAACCCAATTACTGTTGAGTTTGCTGTCTAGTGCTTTCATGAAGGCACAAGGCCTACTGTATATCGGGTGATTAAGCTGCTTAGATGTCGAATGTGGTCGGAGCTGGCAACAAAGCATCGACAGCGCTGTGGGATCTGGGTCGCTGGCATCCTCGGTCTGTTGGGATTATCACCATCCCGGAACTCTCACGTACCATTCCACGGTTCTATCGGCCGTGTTTTTCGGGACCGAGATGCACACTAAATTGAGATGTGATTACTTCTCTTTTGCAAGCACACACAACTTGCAGTTATTTGAGTTTTAGTTTGTTTGATATCGATAGGTATTGTATTACAATGCTTTGACGTAGGAATGCTATGCTCTTTGGCAAGGAATATACTTGTTTGATGGCTGAATTGCATGTCAACCAAGCCTTACACTTGAGCCTCCATAGCAGTTGCCCTCTGAAGAGCCAAGGAAACGACTCCAGGAAAACACCCCATTATGCAGTGGCCTTTCCCAGGTCCGGGACTCACATGTAGAGGCGAAACCGATAGTGCCGCTAGAGCCGACACAGCCATCCTCGCCCGTGGGTTTGGGGAATATCGAGGGAAACCAGTTCCGCGTCTTGAGTGGCCGATCGGTGTATGCCGACACCAATTTCCAGTCACGTGCTCGAAGTATACATGATAGGTACTTGAGTTCTTGTGGATATGAATCTTCATAGAGTAGCAACACATTGAGCAGAAAATCATAAACGTGCGATTCTTGAAACTAGTCAACCAGGTGATTCGAAGCTCTTTGCGCAGTTGTTCGTTACGATTCGCCTGAAAGCATACCCTCCCCTAAGGACGACATAATACAGAACATAGGACTATTGCTACAGCTAAAGTCATCACATCGAATTCCGGATTCCATCACTCCTGGCGTTGCAAAGACTCTGGAGTACTCTAATCATGACGGTGGTGAAGCAAGAACCACGGTCCGAGAAAGGTCAACGTCCGGTCCGCATTGCAAACTGCTCGGGTGCGCAATATGATCCGGGAAGACAAATGCGAAAACAGGCGAGCCTGGGGGAGGTTGATTTCTTAACGGGGGACTGGCTCGCCGAAAATAATCTGGCGCAGGAAGCGGCTGCCATGTCATCCGGCACAGGAGAAGGTTTCAAGAAAAAGACGTGGGATGCGCTGCAGCAGAGCATGGACGTAATCGCAGAAAAGCGCATTAAAGTGGTGGTTAATGGCGGAGGGCTGAATCCAAAAGCATTGGCCTGGCGTTGCCAGGAGTTGATCAACAAAAACAAGTACGATTTGAAGGTGGCTTTTGTGTCGGGCGATGATCGACTTGGCCATGTGCAGGAATCACTCAAGAATAACGGGAGCCTTCCTCAGCATTTCCACGACGACGTCAAAAACGCTGCCTTGGCCAAGACGAAAGAAGCCAGGGGTGATCTCAAGGACAGCGATATTCTCGCGTCGAATGCCTACCTAGGAGCCCGAGCGATTGTGAAGGGTCTCGAGAATGGCGCGGATATTGTTATCTGTGGCCGTGTGGCCGATGCATCTCCAGTTGTGGCAGCAGCGTGGTGGTGGCATGGATGGTCTGATCAAGACTACAATTGTCTAGCCGGAGCTCTAATTGCGGGTCATCTCGTGGAGTGTTCTGCGTACGTGACTGGTTCAAACTTCTCTGGCTTCCACAGATTTGCTCTCGATACCTTTGTCGACGTGGGATTTCCAGTTGTGGAAGTAGCAGACGATGGAACATGCATCATCACCAAGCATGAAGGAACAAACGGAATGGTGACGGAAGACACAGTTCGCTGCCAGTTGCTCTATGAGATCCAGGGGAGTAGCTATCTCAACAGCGACGTAAAAGCAATCTTGGACAATGTGGAAGTCCATCAAGTTGGGAAAGACAGAGTTGAAGTCAGTGGGGTTACCGGCCGTCCACCTCCCCCAACTACGAAGCTTGCAATCTTCTACGCTGGGGGATTCGAAGCTCAAATCTTGGTCAATGCAGCTGGTTATGCTACCTCGAAGAAGTTTGCTCTGTTTGAAAAACAGATTCGCATTGCGTTGTCAAAAAAGGGGCTGTTAAAGTCTTTCACTGAGCTTGAGTTCCAAGTGTAAGCTGTCTATCTATAAAGCTAAGCAACGCATGAGCTAACAGGTTTTCTTACTTAGCGTTGGAGTGCCACAGCCGAATCCTCAGACCCAATTGCAAAGTACTACCTATTGCAGGGTATACATGCAGTCAATGTCCAAGGAGCCAATTCTGGCATTGTCGCAAATCTTTGACGACGAAATTATGCAGCATTACTCAGGTAAGACATAGGTTTTGGAGGCTCATTTGACCCGGTAGGCTAACATCATTAGGGTGGCATATGTCAGCAGATGTTAGAATGATGGCACCAAAATCATTCTACGCTTATTACCCTGCCATTATGTCACAGGACGATCTGGAAGAGGCTGTTCACCTCCTTGCCCCAGATGGCACCGTCGAAAATTCATCTGAAGGTGGTCACCCTTCAAAATATGAAGCTTTGGAAAAACCTCCGAGTTATGATAGTGTGAACCCGTTGCCCCTCGATTCATTTGGACCTACCACTTCACTGCGCCTCGGCGACCTCGTTTTGGGGAGATCCGGTGACAAGGGCCCAAATATCAACTGCGGCCTCTTCGTCCATCATCCTGATACCTGGGAGTGGTTCCGATCCTTTATGACACTGAAAACCTTCACTGCTCTGCTTGGCGGCGATGGGAAGAATAACTACCACATTGAACGTGTTGAATTCCCAAAGATCTACGCGGTCCATTTTGTTATATACGGGATTTTAGGTCGTGGTGTGAGCAGTTCAAAACTGTTAGATAACAGGGGAAAGGGGTTTGCAGACTATATACGAGATAAGTTTATTGACATACCAAGTAAATTTCCGACCTGGAGCGATGCCGACTAAGTTTTGATCGATATTGTCGACAGCATTATCATTTATCTATTTGGAGATACTTTTAGAGCAATAGAATAAAATTTGATTACGCTGCATAAACCTTTAAGCTATTCTAATACTTCTAGTAGATCTTCGTCTTTGCTTATGAGCTCTATACTTACCAAATACGTTTAATACCTGAATACTTTAATGTTTGGTACTATAGTAAGTTGTTGCTCGTTGAACCAGAATTGGATATAATCATATATATTGTTAGGTTGTAAAACATATTAATGTCTACTTCAGCCTTGCAATTCTTTAAATCTATAAATACTACCTATAATTTACAATAAATGCACAAAGGCCCCTACAGATTCAATGCGTCTCCAGATATTATGCTAAGGAATCTAGATGTGCCTTTTGAAATCTTGAAATCTCTAATACAATTCTTTATAATGGAGATATACATCAATATGTTTGGCTAAGAGTGATGTTAACTATGACAAACGCCACTATTACAATGTGGAGTACTAGCTAAAGTCGGAAGTCAATGAAATGAATCAAGTGGTGGATAATGGAGTCCTATCGAATAGATTGAGACATCTAAAATTACTATAGAAAAAGAAGTAACTAGAAGTTTAGGTGAACAGACAGACTTCTGAAGACGTAGGAATGAACCAAACGTAATTACTACATAGCATGTAAGCTTGGTATCTGGGTTGAGCTCAAAGTACAAATAAATGTATACTCCAGATGCAAATCATGCGAAGCTACACTATATAACCAAATTTTGAACCAAATAATCCCCCAATATACTTGCTTGACATTTTGGCAAGCCGTAGGTACTTGCTTCCACATCTGCTAAACCCCACACTATTACCTATCACTTTCCCCAAGCGCATGTAATCATGTCAGCCCGTGAGAGAAGGAGGTTTTGGCCAGGGCGCTTTCCCTCCAGTACCAAACCGCTGACATGGTGGCTCCGGGGCCAATAATCAGACTGCCCACTGCGATGAGGGCCGAGGCTTTTCCAATGTCCATAGTCGTCCGTCCCACTCGCTTCACATCCCACACAGCCATACAGAGCCAAGCGTACGTTGCAGCTTCGAAGCCCCAGAAGTCTGCCAAGAACAAGGACCTGAGACCTTCCCCAAGCACCTTTGGTTGCGCAGTAAAGTCAGGCCAGAAGACTGAAGCCAAGCTTAGGTCTGGTGATGATACAATCTTGGTGATACAATAGACATGGAGCACCAAGCCCAGCGAGCCACTGACGATATAAAGCTTCTTGAGGTGTGAAATGTCCGGAGAAGCCTGCTTAGCTGTTGGCGGGACCTGTACAAGCTTATTTTTTCTGGAATAGAGATTCCCAAAGATGTTACAGAAAAGTGGGATCAACATTGGGGACAATTGCCAAAGAGCCTCAAAATTCTGGACTGTGTTTGGGCCGCTCCACGGTGTGAACATGAGAATTGTTGGAAGGGTATAACCGATCATGATAGCCCATATAAGAGATACGGCGTATTGAATCGGGACTTCTCTGTTGTGTGGCCACCAGTAAGTCTCCGGCTCGGAAATAAATGTGTAGATGGCGTAGTAGATTGGCATGAAGATGCCCACGCCAGCCCATTGAACCAGCACAAACCAGACTGTGATCCTAGAAACGTGTGAGCCAAGTGTTAAGCAATGAAAGGTTGAGCTAGTACCCACAATGATAGAGGTGTCATCCCATTGCGCTTCCGATATGCCTCAACAGACCACACCGTCAAAGGCTGAACGAGCATTCCGAGGAAATACAGTTGCAAAGTCCCGAAATTCTGGTCCCAGTTCTTCAAGCCTGGCATGTATGCTGCTGCCAAGAACACTAGATAGTTGTCCACGACTTTGATCCCAGTATACTTACGCTTAAGCGGGAAACTTGGATCATAAGAGAACTTTCCAGTCGTCAAGATAGCTCCAAATTGTTTTCCAAGGTCATAATGATCAGACCGGATCCACATTCCGTAATAAACAAGCGCGGCGATGAGCAGGTAGAAGCCTATGAAATACCACTTTTTTGAACCCCTGGGTACAGGACTACTTAAAAGCTCATCTTTGTAGGGTACAAGTTTTGGGACAGATGTCATTTTGGGGCTGTTTAGCTTTTCAGCGAGCGGCATATTGCGGGAGAAGTTAAAGGTGACATCCTCAACATCGGTCAGTGGCAATAAATGAAATGCCGCGAACTCATGGAACCGTGTGTCTAACAGTTCAGTCCGTTGCTGTTCGTGTGAATGTTCTTTAAGAATAGTCGTCCTTGACTGTCTGCGTGATTGCGTTGTGGCAAATGCATCCTCAATCTGTTCAAGTGAGGGCTTGCTACCTTTTGAGTTTGCAAGTACACTACATAGGGCGTTGACCAGAACTGCGGCCGATTCGATACAAGCATTGCCACCATGACCTGCGATGGGATGGAACTGCAAATTGTTAGCTTAATTGGTGCCAATACAGCCTGGCGGATTACAGTACCTTGTGTGCAGCATCGCCGATGGTAATTATGCGCTTGAAATACCACTTCCTAAAGACGTATTCCTGCAGAGGCACCAAAACAGACGTGATCCTTCTATCCAGGATATCCTTGAACTTTAGAGTCGGAGTGATGTTGTCGTTTTCTCGCTGCTTCAGCAGCTTCTTCTCGTCATCTTTAGTGTAGACTGGAATGTTGTCACCATAGGCTCTCTGCGCCAACTTGTAGAAATAAAACCAGTAGACGCGGCCTTCAGGGCCACCGTTTATTACATATGATTCGTGCTTTCTGAACACCGAGTTGGAGGCTCCAGGCTCAATACCCTCACAAGGATTGGAGATACCGAAAACGCACCCATAGTCGCATGGGACCGCTGGAGCAACAGGTCAGTGACAGAATTGACATGGTAGACATTGTAAAACTAACAAGAATGCTCGTCGGACGGAATCCACCCAGGCGATATCTCCTCTGCGAGTCTCCACATTTCTCCTCTCACCGAGCTATGAATTCCATCAGCCCCAACCAGGATATCGCCTTTGTAGGTAGACTTGTCGGCAGTTGTGACAACAACCGCATCATCAGTCAGCTCGACATTTTGGACGGATTTCTTGGTGAGGATCTTCGTCTTGTCCTTGATGTTTTCGTACAGGACTTTGAGTACCATTTGGCGATCCAAAAATGTGATGGGATAGCCGTGCCTAGCTAGCATTAGAACCGAGTTGATTTTAAATCTCATGGCGCAACCTCACCTCTCAAGCATAGAATTGTGCATGCCTCTAAACTCGCTGATGATTTTGCCCGACTCATCCCGAAAGTGGAAAGAGTCTAGAGGAGGGCATAGCTCTAGGATCTTTTGGAACAGGCCAAGTTGGTCTAATATTCGGTTGCCGTGAGGCAACAGGCCAATACTTGCACCCACTTGCGGTGTAATCTCAGAATATGCTTCGAGTACGATGAAATCGATGCTGTGGAGCTGCAGCATGTTGGCCAAGGCAAGGCCAGTAATGCTGCCGCCCCCAATGACGACTCTGAAGTCACTCTTTGGTCCCATTGTTTGTTGTTTACTGTGATTGATGAATTTCTGGTTTAGATAAAGAAGAATCGCAAGGAATAATGCAAACTGGAGCTGAACTACTGGCTTGTATTTGTATTATCCCTGACTATATATCCCCAGCTTTACTCCGTACTTCTCCACACTAGGTCTCCCGCCTCCACAACCCCGGAAAAATGCTTGCAATATTGATCACAGTTGATCACGGTTGATCCTGACTGGTTTTGGACTACCGATCGCTAGTTCAGCATTCATGGCCTCATAGGTGTCACGAAAAGGGGTATCGGGCTGGATATCCGCAGGACCAATATGGATAACCGACAAAGTATATTCCCAGGAAAAGCGGCCCGACTTCACAACACATCTCTACAAACGAGCCGGAAATTCAAGATATCTATCACTTAGTGGTTTGTTTTACTGCCCATTCTATGCATTTTAAAGGTTTTTAAATATATATTAAGGTCGATCATTTACATTCAGATCTCGAATCAACCGTTCCTAGTACCTAGAATGGAGAGTCTCCTGCCGAGTGCGCTTATCACTCGGCGTCATCTCAAGTATAGATATTTTGTCTCCATTTCCGGCGAATCAACCAAGCAGCATCCCGCGTTGCTCTTCATTCATGGCTTCCCCGATTCGGCGCATTTATGGTCAGAGGTGATCCCTAAGCTCTGCGACCTGCCAAACAAAATCATCATTCCCGATTGCTTGGGTTATGGGGGCACCGATAAGCCAGAGGACACGAATCTGTACGCATACAAAGATCAAGCTGATGATCTTGTGGACATCCTCGAGAAGGAGAACGCCAAATTTACGATCATCATCGGACATGATTGGGGTAGTGCACTCGCTCAGCGCACCTATCTTCACAATCCCAAGCTATTCAGCGGCGTGGTCCTCATCAATACTGCGTATATGGTCCCGTCAAGTCAAGGTTTCGACCTCGCCGCCGTGAACGAGCTCACGGAAAAGGCTTGGGGCTATCCGCAATTTTCGTACTGGGAATTCTTCACAGCGCCCGACGCTCCCGAGATAATAGACGCGAATTTGGAGAGGATGTGGCAAGTCCTGCATGGCGATGTGGAAGACTGGATGAAAAAATTGTTCTGTGTTCCTGGCGCCATGCGTAAGTTCTTGCTTGGCGATGAGGAAGTGCCATTGAAAACATACGCAAGAAATCCGAAATGGAAAAACCAGTTCATGGAGCAATTCAAGACTGGGTTTGCGCCAGCCTTGCAGATGTACAAAGCTACTGCTTCGAATTTACAATCCAAGTCAGACTCGACGATTCCAGAGGAGGGCTTGGCGATTAAAGTACCGCTGTTGTACATAATTTGTAGTAATGATGCCGTCTGTTTGCCGGAAATGATGATACCGGCGAAGGAAAATGGTCTTGTCCCTGATTTGAGAGAGGTGGTTATTGACTCTGCACATTGGTCGCCAATGGAGAAACCCGATGAAATCGCAGCACACATCAGAGACTTTTTGACGGACAGGTTCTCATTCGTTTAGTTCTATATATATCATTTAGATCTTAAAGACTGAGTTCATTCTAGTTGCTAACCTGCCCTGCGAAACCTAATAACGAATTTTAAGGGTAAATCTAGTCGTGTTCTTTGATACCTCTGCACCTCATCTTGTAGTCCATTATCATAGCCAGAACGAACTTGTGGGTAAAGTTTGCATATTTTCCTCACAAGAACAGCCCAACAATCACACTTCACAAATATGGGAAACTCAAAGCACCTCACGGACACCCATTTAAAGGTAGATTAATCCTTTAACGTAATGTATCAAGCCGTGCCTGGGAAGCTGATTGCATTAGAGCCGCGTTTTAAAATTGATAACGAAGCAAGTTAATAATTGTGTGGAACCACGCAGCAGTTTTTTGTTCATGCCACTTGACCAAACTCACACGAATAGACAAGTGCTTTCCAAGTGTGTAAATCCCGTTCATTGTTATGTAATTATGCAGCCATATTGATGAGAACCGTTTTTGGCTCAGTATACATTCTCAACGCATATTCTCCAAATTCCCGCCCAGTACCGCTCTGCTTCTTCCCCCCAAACGGCGTTTGTAAGTTTTGAATACTGACACAATTGATACCGACAACACCTGTTTCTAGTCCCGAAGACATTCGCAGGGCTCTGGTGATATCCCGTGTGAAGACTCCGGACACCAGACCAAACTCAGTATCGTTGGCCAGTTTCAAAACCTCCTCCTCCGTTTCGAACGTCTTGATAATACTGACTGGTCCAAAAATCTCATTTCGATAGATTTCCGCGTCGTCCTTTGGATTCAAAAATAGCGTTGGCTGCATATAGCACCCTGTGTCGCCGTGCTGGTCGCCTCCAACAACTAGCTCAGCTTCAGACCTTCCTCGGTCCACCATCTGCTTAACACGCTCAAGCTGTGCCTCATCAACCATAGGTCCTAGTTTAACCGCTGGGTCCTGAGGATCTCCATAATCATTGACAGCTGCCTTCATGCGTTTCGTGTACTCAACAATGAACTGATCTGCAATACTCTTCTGGACGTAAATTCTCGAAGCAGCAACACAAAGCTGTCCACTTCGCGTCAAGATGCCATTTATCGTCCATGTGAGAGCGTTTTCGATATTCGCATCTTCAAAGATGACTGCCGGACTCTTTCCTCCTAGCTCCAGTGTGACGCGTTTCAAATTACTTCGAGCAGCGGCTACTTGGATATTCTTGCCTGTTGCGACTGAACCAGTAAAGCTGAGTTTGCGAATCCTCATATGTTCGGCAAGCAATGCGCCAGTAGATCCGGCTCCTGTGATAACTTGGATAACCCCAGGAGGAAACCCAGCTTTGATAAATAGAGGTGCAACAGCTAAGGATCCTAATGGTGTTTTCTCACTTGGTTTCAAAATCATGACGTTTCCAGTCGCAAGGGCTGGCATAGCCTTGAGAAAGAAGCATGGCACAGCCGAATTGAAGGGGTTGATGGCAGCACATACACCGAGTGGCTCGTGCCGTACCAACTTCACAAATCCTGAGACCCCATGCTGTTAGTCACAAACAAGAAACCGTGATCAAGTCAATCTTCACTTACCATCATCAGCAGGAAAGTAGTCCCCTTTCTGCTTGTCTGTCCACCCCGCGTAATACAGCACGCAATTTTTGATATAGTTTTTCTCACGGATTGGGGCCAAGGAAACCGGGATTCCTGACGTCTTTGAGTCCAGGGTCAAAATTGGCAGGAGTTCTTCGTCAAGCAGCGAGGCCAATCTGAGAAAACACTCGGTGCGTTGCATGGCTGTAAATCGACTCCACGGTCCATGGAAGGCCTCTTCGGCGTATTTCACAGCCGCCTCCACATCTTCAGGACCGGCTATTGGCACATTTTCGACGGCGATGGTGTTGTCCTTGGGGTTTTTAAGGCTGTAAGTTTCTTTATTTGTAGCCGCAACATACTGTCCATTCAAGAACAACTTCGTGTAGTCTTTCGGGTCCAAGTCATTGCGGGGCATTGTTACGTCGTACGTTATAATTATTTTACTTAAGAGCAGGGTGAGGCGAACTAAATCAACAAAGTGTAGAAGGAGATTGACTTTTTAACATGCAATGGACATGTTTTCAACACGAGAAAATCGAACTCAGTACAGGTTCCTGCAGGATATAGCTCTTTTGGCCGCTGAGCTGTACTGGACACTCCAGTCCGAAAGCTAACTAATGCTTGAAGTTGAGCTAGGGAAGCGCCGACATGTTACTGTAGCTCTCGGATATATTTTCTATGTCATGTGCCGCGCCCCAGCCGAGTCAACCTTCGGCTTCGGAGAAGCGGCCCTGAGTCAGGACCCCTGACTAACTCTCCCAACTCGGATCACGCCGATGAGCCTTTGTTGAATGAGATAAATGCTTACGAGTTTCTGTGTCCGATATGGAAACTTTCGTCCCCAAATTATACTACCTTTGACAAGTCGACAATGGCAGAACAAATGGATGTCTGGGCTCTCACGGAATGGGATACACCTCTTCAGAAGATCCACCAGCCTATTCCAACACCCACAGGAACAGAAGTCTTGGTGAGAGTCACTTACTCTGGCGTTTGTCACTCAGATCTTCATACCGCCGAGGGGTTTTATGATATTGGAGGAGGACAACGATTCTACGTCAAGGACCGCGGAATCAAATTACCAATCGCACTGGGTCATGAGATTCTCGGAGAGGTTGCCGCTGCTGGACCAGATGCAGGTCCAATCTCTATAGGGTCTCGTCAGATCGTGTATCCATGGCTTGGTTGTGGCTCCTGTACGCGATGTAGCCAGGAAGAAGACAACATGTGCGCTGCGCAACGAGGACTCGGGACCCTGCGAAATGGCGGGTTTGCCGAGTATGTTGTGGTGCCGCACCCAAAGTATCTCGTCGATCTAGGTGATCTTGATCCTGCAGTGGCGTGCACTTTTGGTTGCTCTGGAATCACTACCTTGAGCGCAGTCAGAAAGATTATGCCTCTGCCACCTGATGAGCCGGTCCTTCTTATTGGCGCCGGAGGTCTGGGCCTTGCTGCAATATCAGTCTTAAAGGCATTTGGGCATAGATATATTGTTAGTGCAGATATAAACGACGAGAAATTGGCTTCCGCTACCGCTGCCGGTGCAACAAAGACTGTCAACACCTCTGGCCCATCCGCACTCCAAGATATACTTGCCGCCACTAACGGGCCATTAATCGCCGTAATCGACTTTGTGAACAGCGCAGGGACTGCCAAGTTGGTGTACAGCGTCATTGGCAAGGGAGCCAAATGGGTACAGGTTGGCGTTATGGGGGGCTCGATTGAGTTGTCACTAGTTGGAAACATTTTCAAAGGTCTGACCATATATTCAAACATCACGGGAAATTTGGAAGAGCTGCGAACTGTTGTGCAGCTGGCGAAAGAGGGAAAGTTGAGCCCTGTGCCGGTCCAGAAGATGGAGTGGAATTCGGTCAATGAAGCAATGGAGTTGCTCAAGGCGGGGAAAGTAACGGGGAGAATGGTGCTAGTGAGGTGACAGTATCACCGCCAGCAAACGAGCCGATTGACGATGGGACATTTTCTTCATGGCAAATCTGACCTCATCATAGTCTGTCATCTTGGGAGGAACTAGAAGTGCAGAGTGAGGGTAATCTATGTATCTAAGCTAAAATTACAACTATGGCTCATAGAATTGTATCAATGTCATTCTTATACGGTTATTTACTAAATCCATATTGTTTCAAATTTTAATTACTCGATCCATATTGTTTAATGCTTTTATTACTCGATCCATACTGTTTCCGGTTCTCTTACTAAAATATTATAAAATCACTATAGATATGCTTCTAAGTAGCATAGCATATTACCTACCCTTTATAGTTATTCAACAACGTAGATCTGCTACAAGATAGATCTCTAGCGCAGCAGCAGCACAAACTACAAAAAGAGAAGGCTGCTAGAGGAAATTTATAACTGCAAATGCCCTCACATCTTAGAACCTGTAGAGCCGCATCACCTCTACGCAGCGCAACGTTGCACTTATAAATCCACCCATATACCCTACACGTTATAGAGCTGCACGCTAAGCCTATTATAGACACCTGAAACGTATTCTATAACGATTTTGCGCATAGATTCTAGGCACTCGTTGCATTTTCATTCTTATTAGTTTCTTATTAGTTGCGGCCGCTAGCGCGATCGGCCACAGACTCTCTATAGAGGAAAAAAGTGTCCTAATAGATAAGCGAATTTTGGTGCCTTATTAGGACACTTTTTTCCTCTACGGAGAGCATAGAGGATTTCTTATATCTTGTGATCTGATTTTGCTGCTACTCACTTTAGCACTAGGTATTTAGATAGCAAGATCTATGCTATAGAGGCAGTAGTAGATGAGACGGAATACGCATTGTCCCGATTTGCTAGTGTTAGACAATTGCATATAATTATATGACTTAGCGCATGCTAACTAAGCAGCAAGGTTTCGATGCATAATGTTGTTGCCCTTAGTATAGGAATAGCATCACAAATAACAATAGCAATCACATCACAATAAGGTCTACGCAGAGCATAGCTATGTAGTAGGTTATATAACCATTGCTGCTACCATCACTGCATTCCTGTGATACTAATAATACTATAAAAGCAAAATAGTATGGATCGATAGAAATAGTATGGATCGAGTAATTAAAATTATTAGGAAACAGTATGGATCGAGTAATAAAAGCATTAAACAATATGGATCGAGTAATTAAAATTTGAAACAATATGGAATTAGTAAATAACCGTTCTTATATACCAGATGGCAATTTAAAGCAAGAGAGAATAAACCGATGATTTGCTTAAGTATACTTAATTAGCTCTTTGCTACAGATTTTTGTTTGCCCGCATTATACAAATATAGGTAGCCAGCGTAGTTTTAACAAAGCCTTGAAGCCCATTATCTTATCTCCTTTCCATACAACATGACGCGCCTTGCATTATTTCAACTTAATAGAGTAGCTATATCACATAAACGCTCGGTTCGACAAGTATTATTAGTTGCAAATGATTTGTTCGATTGAAAGACTGGATTGCCGGTCTCACAGAAATGTGGAAATAGATCCATTGCCCAACCTGTCAACTATTCCCCCGTCTTTCAGCGATGAGAAATGGAAGAATAGCCCATCTAAAATTCAACACACGTCTCACGTCGCTCGCTGCTTTACCAGCTGTTTGGGCTGATTTCGAGGTATTCAAATGTATTATACACGTTCTTCGGGCTACTTGTCGGTATCATAGAAAACAGTAAACCCCTCCAAGTTTTTCAAGGCTTTTCGACATTCAAGCTCATAATTTGCAATGCCTCCCAAGTAGTTCAGCTGCTCTCGCTTTTTCCCCGGTATATTTGCTCCCATGTACCAAGAGTCCGTCAGTGGCAAGAGGGTTTTATCGTTAGCGTCTTGGATTGCTTGCTTCCACTGTTCCTCAGCACTTCGCTGTCCTTCGATCGACCTGATCCCTTCCTTCTCGAGTTTCTTGATCAGATCGACCAATATATCAACTTGGCTTTCAATAAATACTGGGCCGTTACTGAACGCTGTAGGCGCTGTGTAAAATGTCAGCAATATTTTCAACAGTATTCCAGATGAAAACTTGCCTTGTGGTCCATAAATCATGAAAAGGTTCGGACAGCCGCTGCTGCAAAGCCCCAGGTGGGTGAAGACACCATCCTTCCATCGTTCCCGGAATGTCAACCCATCCCTGCCATGAATGTTCATATTTGTTAAGCTACCCGTCATTGCATCGAAACCCGTAGCCATCACAATGGTATCAAATTCACGTTCGACACCATCTTGACAAATAATGCCCCTTTCCGTGAACTTTTGGATTGCATTGGCCTTGAGGTCGACAATATCAACATTGTCTTGATCGAGACACTCGTAATAGTCTTGCTCCAGACTGCTCCTCTTCGTCCCAAACGCAAAGGGTGCCTTCTCAGGCACGAGGAACGCTGACTTGATAGGATTCTTGAGCCTCGGGCGTGTTTTCTTTGCCCAAAACTCATACATGAGCTTGTTAGCTTTCTGATCAACCAAGAAGTCCCGATAATTGGCTTGGTTGAAATTAAATCCACCCCGGTTCCACAATTCCTCCCAAAGCTCTTCCCGTTCGTTGTCATTCAAGTCGTACACAGAGCCTGGTTGTTGATCGTATCCAAGCCCGGACTTTGACTTGCGGCACTTTTCAAAAATGCCTCGATACGTGGACTTGTTGACTCGTTGTTCAAACTCACTCAACGATCGCTGAAACATTGGTAACGAGATGCTAGCCGTACGGATGTAAACTGTCAAATGTTTCGCTACCTTTGCTATCTCCTGGGTGCATTGGACCGCTGTGGCACCTGACCCGATGACAGCAACACGTTGATTATTCGTATTTGCAACCTCCGGCCATCGAGTTGAGTGAATGATCTGCCCTTGAAATTTATCAAGGTTCTTGAAATCGGGATAATGCGGCTTGAACGAGCTTCCAGTGGCGCAAATGAAATATTTGCAGACCGCTTTGTGACCATTCTCCGTAGTCACGGTCCATTTCATAGTCAACTCATCGTATCTCGCATCAATGACATTGGCAGAATAAGTGATGTCTTTGGATAGATTCAAAGTCTCATCCACATGCTTAAAGTACGCCCTTAGTTCTTCGCCGCTGGGGAATCTCTCGGACCAGTTCCATTTCCGCCAGACTTCAGCGACCGAGAATTGATAGTATGGGATCTCCGAGTCGACACGAGCTCCAGGGTAGGTATTCCAATGCCAGACTCCTCCAAGATAGGCACCTGCTTCGAAAACATGGACATTGAGTCCCAGCTGGCGGAGCTTGTAGAGACTATAGCATCCGCCGAAGCCCGCGCCGATGAGAAGAACATCGACCTCTTTTACTTCAGGCTCTCCGTTGATCGCTGGCGAATGCATCACGTGATAGTTATTGGCGGATTGCTGCAGTTTTCCAAATCAAAAACTTGACGAGAATATAATATATCATGCTACATGACTTGATTAGTGTAAATAAGCAAATGTCCCTATCTCCATAATTGACCAAGATGATTGCCAGCGGCAATGTTACCTTGCACGAAACGCAGCGCGCCGCCTCCGCCTGGATAATGTAGCCGAGGGGCGGATTCTCGGACCTTGCCGAAGGGGTAGAGCGGAGAATCCAGATAGACAGGGAGACAACATTTTAGGGCATTTGTACATGAGACCAAACGCCCGGATCCCCATGTGAAATCTACAAGCGGAAGGTTGCCGTTGAGTATCGGAAAATCGGAAAACCTCTCGGCCTCACGGGATAGGAGTTGGGAATGTAGATCAGTGATCCCCGTTGGATGTTTCGTTTCTTCCCCAAACGGAGAAGTCCGATGTGATGTGAACGAACCGTGCTGCAAGGTTCTCACAGGAGTATTCCCGGTCAAGTTCAACGTAGTGATTAAACACCACCGTAAACATACGAATATTGTGTGCTGCGTGGGATATTTTTGGTGTAGACAAATCGAAGCACTTCCATGATGAGTTTTACCAATACCTCAAACCTAGAAGGCCGTCGACATGCCCACCTTTCTCAGATTAACCCCGCCTGGTCCTCCGTGGCCCAGAAGCAGAAAGAGTCAGATCTCATGGCTGTGAAAGCCCTCAAGTTGCCTATAAACGAATTCCGCGCTCTAGGCTATCGGCCACCACCTCTTCCAGAAGATGCCCCTCTGCCTGACATCGACATTAACATCACTGTAGATGAGGTCTCTACAAATGACGGATTTAAGGTTGGGGTTCGCATTTACAAACCCGTAGTCCCACTCCCAAATGCCCTGTTGTTTTTCAATGCTCACGGTGGAGGTACTGTTTAACTATATAAAATCATTTACAACTTGTGAAAATATTGACGTAGTGGCAGGTTGGGTACTTGGCAGCCCCGAAACCGAAGAAGGTCAAAACCGGCTCATAGCAGCAAAGAATAAAGCCGTAGTGGTGAGCGTTGATTATCGAAGGTCTTGCAAAATATTCCAATGCACAGTCTTTAGCTCAAGATTCTGACGATAGGTCAGAGCACCCGAGTTCCCTTACCCAATCGCTTTAAATGACTGCTGGGATGTATTTATCTGGGTTTGTACACGGAATTCGTCATATTGGAAGAGGATTATTAGAATAACAACGAGTAGTGCAGAAAGAATGCGAAATCCTTGGGCATCAATCCCGACCGAATTGTCGTAGGTGGAGGCAGCGCTGGCGCGAATATTGTAAGAACTTAAAATGCAACTCTCATGATTTGGCTATCATTTCTTGGATGCTCTTGCTAATACAGTCAGTGTGCTGTGTTATCCCAGAAAGCTCGGGATGAAGGGGTATCTGGTATTGTCGGGCAGATTCTGAATATCCCGGTCACATGCCATCCAGCTCATTTTCCAGTAACCAAGTATGAATATGGAAGCTATGAGCAAAATAACGAGTCGCCGATCGTTGGAGCTGCAAGGATGCATTGGTTCTGGCGTCAATATCTTCCGAATGCTGAGAAAGATGTCTACGCAAGTCCGCTTCTTGCAAGTTCCCTTCGAAATCTCCCTCCTGCTCGTTAGTTTTCACCATATCTAGTGACATTATTCCACCAAAGACTAACTACTATAGTCGTACAAGTTGCGGGATTGGATCCATTGAGGGACGAAGGCATTGCATATGCAGAAGAATTGAAAGCTTGCGGGTAAGAGTCAACATACAATGCATACCTTTATACTGACGCTTTCTTTCTCTAGTAATGCTACTACGCTGAAGATCTATCCTGGAATGCCGCACGCATTCTACGTACATGCCCAGCTAAAGCCTTCCATCGAATATCTTCAGGCCATGGTGGATTGGCTTGAACAAAACTTTGCACAGTAACTACCGTTCAGGATATGAATAGCACTAAAATAGCGTTGAGTCACGTCTGGGTGAAGAGTACTGGTTGGCATACGTGACCTTCCCAAGGCATATATTATGGGGAGCGGAACGTAAATTGTAAATATGCAAAGTCACCTGTGTAAGGCCCTAAAACCTTTATCCTTTGGGAATGCTGTATGATATTGAAATTCAAAATGAACAACTCCGTCTTCTGCACATGTTCGTCGAATATTCGTTCTTAAAATAAGGCTTAGTCTAGAGTAGATCTTGTCACAACGCTTTTTATTACTATTTCATAAGAGAATCTCAAATCTAAACCAGTTGCTATTAACTAAGATAGATGAGCACGCTATGCGAATTGAGAAGCATGGGTTGGTCGTCGGATTAATCGAGTGCTTAGTAGCCGTGCTCTTGTGGTCGCGTTTATACCTTTATTTCGAGGCTTATATTCTCTGGAAGAGTCTCAATGTGATCTAAATCAACTCCGTTTTGCCCGTCTACACCGGCCTTCCCTCCTTCAGGTCGATCGTTACCACCAGGCATTACACTATCCATCTCCTCGAGGTGCCAGCCAGCCGTCTATACATGGTGTTAGTATCTATTAACTACTCGCCTCGCTAGAAAATTGCACATACCTCTGGAAGATAGAAGATTAGGTATACTGTGTGCACAACAGCTAAAGAGACAAAGACCAAGTAGTATTTCCAGCCGATAGTTGCCGTAGCAGTGGGGAGGAGATTTAGCCAAAGGAGATCCGCCATGAAAAGGCCGCTGATAGCGAAGGCTGATGCCTGGTTTCTGATATGGGTAGGGAATATTTCTGTTGCGATAGTAAACTGATTCAGGTCGATGAACGAATTGTAGCTGTGGGTTCAGATATGTAAGCGGCGCCAATTTATGATATAACTCGGAAAAGTCTTACCAAACTACATAAAGATAGATCATGACCGTAGCAGCAGTAGCCCAACTCTTTGATGGTGTGAGATTGTATTTCGCAATCATTGCAGTTAAGACCGCGAAAACACAGGTGACTAGGACATAACCGGTAACTACGTCCACAATTAGCTGGGCCAGTCATACTTGAGCAAAGTCGACGACTTACGCATGGCCTTCCTTCGACCAAGACGGTCCGAAATTAAGCCCCCAATGCAGGCTACCATCAGGCCTACAGTATTGTAAACCGCAGACAAAAGTAGCGACTTGGTGGCGCCCAGACCAAGTGAGCTGTAAAGCCTGACATTGTAGTTGTTGATGACTAGAGGTCCAATATTCTGGCCCCCGACCATCACCAGCCATGCAAGCACTAGTCTCTTACGGTTGACCTTTTTCGTGAACAGTCTCCATCTTCCGTCCGTTCTGACTCTTTCACTTTCCACTCCCCATCTTTCTTTAATTAGTTGTAGTTCTTGGTGAGCAAAAGTGTTATTAGGGTCGCTGGGGTCACGGTGAAGTCGAATGAGAACCTCAAGTGCTCCCTGAGAGTTATCATGCTGCACCAAGAATCTTGGACTTTCCGGTACTGGACCGAGTCAGTAATTGTACGCTAGATTTCGTTATGAAGACGTGGCCCACCATAAAAGGATCCTGCAAGAAGGCACATCGCCCATAGAATCACCAGCGCGAAGGGGAAGCGCCACGCAAACGTAGATACAGGGGTAAAATAGCATCCAAATCTAGATTGGGAATAGCAATCAGCAAAAGTCTCGTCACGAAGCTGAATCAAGTGCACACATACCCTACCCATCCCGCAAGACAATATCCAAAATTTATGAACAATCCGTGGGCACCGGTGATTAGTCCTCGAGAATGAGGGGGAGATACTTCAGTGAAATAGGTGGGCATAGCTGCCATGGTGTGGCCTGCCGCCAGACCGGCTACAGCTCTTGCAACTAGGAACTGTTTTGTTCGCGTCAGCGGGGCCTGAATGATGTAAGATATAGGTAAACGAACCATTGCTGGTGACTGCGATGCGCACTGGAGTATACCTCCTATAATGCCAATCACAGCCGCGATACGGAAACCATATACTCTTCCAAAGCGGTTTCCAGCCCAGCCCGCCAAAAAGCAACCGAGGAATCCAAGGCCGAAAAAAATGCCATTAGCGGCCCCAATGATATCGTTGGTGTAGCCGTACCCAGGGGCCGTAGGGTCTTGTTCTAGGTTGAGCGAGGTGTAGAAGGTCGGCTGACCTATGGTAAATGCAAATACAGCAAGGGAGTATCCAGTAAAGAGAGATCCAAACGCCGCAAAGCACACCACCTGTGTTCAATCAGTATACTGCTGAGCAGACAAGAGTCAGCCCTGGCTGATGTTACCACTTACCGTAATGTTGTACCAACTATAAGTTTCCATGGCCGTATAGTTTTGGGGTAGTAGCTAAGAGGGTTTTCGTCTATGAGAAGGTAAAAGATCAACACTGCGTGTGCTATTTAAACTGATATCAAGATCTAGATGCGGCTTAACTGCTCGCTTCTCCTCGGTGTTGGCCGAAGCAATATCCGCGTTACCCCAGTCCCACGATGCCGGGCTTGGGCTCGCAGTGTTTAGCAAATGATCCTGGGAGTGTGGAGATCCTAGCAAGCATGAACTAGTGGCACATCGAAAGTGCGGGGGTTGGGATGGTCGAGTAAGCAGCCAATTATGCAGAGCTATGGCCAAGGCTTTCGATGGTTGGTTTTCTATCTACGGAGTTAACTTCAGTTTAAACCATGAACTTAAACTTAAGTTCTTATATTTTTAAATAACCAGAACTGAACTGAACCAATGCTTTTGATTGGTCCGTTAGCTGGATAAACTTAGGTCCATAAGTAGTAGGTCTCTTTCATTAGGTTATACCCTCTGGACCCCCTCTGAGGCCCAAAAAAGCTATGGTAATTCCCACTTTTGGGCACTTTCTCTTCCCCATTTTACTTCCTTCATGTTCTCTCTCCTAAATATTCAATTTTGAGGCTATTTAGTATATCTCAAGCCTCTAATCCCAATGATTTAGCTAGTTTTAAAAGGACTAGTTTGAGTATTTATTACTTAAGATAAGAAGGGGAGAGAAGGTTAATCCCTATAAGCAGCCTGACGAGACTTCTAAAACCCCTAAAACTACTAGAACTAGTGGTTAACCACTGTTTCTTGATTAGTTAACGCTAGTATAGAACTAATGGTCAAACTAATAGTTAACCAAATATATCAGTTCATGCCTTATCTTATTAGTTCAGTTAACATTCTTCCATTTAATTAGCAGTTAACCAACTATCGAATGCCTTAGCTATAGTGTTGTAAAGAGCTGAATAGCATAGCTCTAACAAATGTCAAATTGCTCATAAAGTAAACCCGATACATACCAGGACCAGGCTAGCAACACAGGCCGTACAGAGCGTACACTGTAGAGATACAGAGAGGCTAAGAGCGCGTAATCGTGGTATCAGAATTAGACTGCCTGCACATTACGATCATGGGATGATACCAACGGATGATTCGTATAGAACATACCAGTCAGGAGCCATGTTCATGTCAGGATATGTATATAATTGCCGCTTTCATTTATAGAGGACTTTGTAATGCTGCTACGCTACGAGGCTCTCATGTCTGTCACGGGAAGGACAATTGGACCCTAGCAGTCCTTTTTTTTTGTTTTGTGAATCCATACTCTTTTTAGTAGCTAAGCACTATGTAGAGGTCGTCTAATGTACAGTTCAAACTCTGAGTGCACCTCCAAATCCCAGCCTGTTTTGAGGCATCGGTAACTAACTGATTATTTGGAAATTGAAAATATCACAAAATAGTAATGAAAACAATTTCTCCTTTCCCTTCCTTCACTTCCTTAGAGGACCCTAGCAGTTAATTGCATGAATGATTCAGCATAAGTAAATAACTTTCTTATGTTAGTAGCTATATGCTCAACTGAAGGCTGAAGCTAGTACTCCTTGCATGCTGGCAATCCAGAATGGAGCCATAGAATATTTCTTCTCTATCAACGTTCCAGAATAGTGTCGATCACCAAGTGGTTTCTGCGCACACTCCTCCTAAGACCTCTGCACGAGATTATCGCAGCGGTCGGCGCTCCATGTCTTTTATCAGAGATAAAACGTAAGCCGTCAGAGGAGCCGTACATTCCCAAGCACTACATTCAATCATAATCGAGTCGTAATATGTAGACGTCAAAGAATAGCATCTTGGCGCCTAAAGGGTTGCGGAAAACTAGAGGCAGAAACTTGCGATGGAGGAAGATTCTCAACAAAATTATCAAACCCACCCCCGAAGAACATATTCGAATCAATATCGATGTCCAAGGTATCCCAGGTATCGCAACCCACTTCCACCGCAGCCAAATCCTCTTGGGCATTGTTCGAGCCCGAGTTGAGATCCTTGGATTGGCTAATAATGGGTGTTTCGTGAGGAGGAGCATGCGCTGGGCCACAATTTGCAGAAGGTAGGATTTTACAGAGCAGGCCACTGCCACAACTCTGCTTCAAAGCATCCAGCATGCGCCCTGTTATTGGGAAATGTGGCTGCACCGTTTCCATGCTTTTTACGAGTTGGCGAAGCCAGAGCGTCTCACGCTGCATTTCGTCGACTCTGCCCGCGTCGTTAAGGTGCGAAATCATCGCAGTAGCTGCAACTACGGCGTTATCAAGCATGATTGAAGGTATTTTCTCTACTCCGAAAGCCTCTCGATATGTGATGAACAAGCGAGCTATCCGGAGTGCATATCGGTATACGATGATCTCCGAATCGTCATTTGACGTCCGAGATCCCCAATCGCTTGAAAAATGAGAGTAGCGCCGCTTCCTAGTGTTCAGAGGCTGGGCTAGTGCTCGGCGCAGGAGAATCTGAACTTTGCAGTACTGGGTGTGCAAGCCGTATCCAGCAAGGTCCATGTTTGTTAAACGACTCTCGTTATATGTCAACTCTGGCGGAAGTCTTTCATACCAGTCCTCCACCTGCCGGAAAAGCTTGCGCAGTAGAACAGATCTGTCGATGCCGTTGATTGATTGGTCGTTCAGAGCATGGGATATTTCGGCCATTGGCACGCAAAGCCCTACCCAGGCATTGAGCCATGGTGAATCTGCCTTTCGCCCCGCCTTACAACGCGAAAATGCAACACTCATGACCGATCTTGGGATGGAGCTTGGTCTGCCAAGATACAAAGTCCACACGCCTTCGTAGACAACGCAGGCTGAGAGAAGAGCGTAGGCAAGATCACTTTCTTTTGTTGACTCGTTGGTCTCGTCGGGAGTTATACTGTTGCCCGCGAGCTCGTGTAGACCAAGGTCGGACAGTATCCGACAAGCCACGCCTGTATCAGTCAGTTGAAATGGTCCATAAACAGTTTTTGCAAAGTAGACTTGCCACAAAACATCCAGCCTGGGCGGTCATTCCCCTGCGTTACCTCATATTCGCTCAAAAGCAAGAACCCTTGCAGGGCCGCAGGTGTCGGATCAGACATGGCACTCAATGCGTCATTTTTAGCTGACTGGTAATACTTTGGGCCCAGGGCGCGTACAGCTTTCGAGGTGCTTAATCGCGCGCCAGAAGCCAGTATGGCATTTTCTAGAAAACTAGAATACCACCGGGACTGGGTCCCATGTGCCTGGTGGGCCAGGAATGACTCTTCGTTCACAATATCGACCCAGAGCGTCTGGTACTTAAAATATGAGCGGAACAGATCCTCCCGCAAACGGGGCGAGGTAGGGTCCAGGTCGATATCGACTATTTCATCCTCATCACGCAAGACGACACCAGAATCCTCACTAGGTGAGACGACATGTGGATGAGATGTTGCACCGTAAAAACTTGGTGATCCACCACATACGTTTGTATTTTCGGGAGAATTACCGGGAGGCATGGCCGACGTCCATGTCGACGCAATCAGCGTTTGTTGGGTAGTAGATTGCCCTTCCATTAGGGTTGTTTCACTAGAATTCTTATTATTGCCGCTCGGAGGATGTGCCGCGCTAGTCATATCCACTGGTGGTGCGGTGTTTGAGCTACAGATGGTGGTCAGTCACCGCTCACCTCACCGCAACAGTATTTCCGCAGTTCACAGTCAACGTACCTCTGCTTGCCTGGTATTGCAGATGGCGTTACAGAATGAGTGGTACTGCGCTCTCTAGGCTCCCCACGCGATCCTTCGGCCATGGCCTGATTGCTTTGATTGAGCGCTTCAAGACTCTCTATGCGCAGCTGGAGTTTGTCGACATATTTCCGGTTGACAGATCTACGCCTCGCAATTAGATTAGCCAGGGTACATGGGCGCTGTCCATTAACAACCAACCTTCTGCCATCTGATAAAGGGTCCAGCACGCACTCCTGCCCAGCTCTTCGACATGGACTGCACGCTTCATGCGGCGAGACCGACTGCGCATCGCACTACAGAGAAGAGAAGCCTTCAGCATCTGGCGGGGGAGAAGATGGAGAGGAGAGGAGTGTGGCTTACCTTCACCTTGCGGAGGCGACAGCTCTGGCAGGCAATCCCGGCGCGCTGGCACGTCCCTGTTGTCGATAAAGTTCGTGATTGATCTACCATTGGGCACGCTTGAGGTTTTGGTGGTTGTGTTTTGTTGTGTTGTGCTGTGTTGTGTTGTGTTGTGTTGTGTTGTGTTGTGTTGTTGTGTTGTTGTGTTGTTGTGTTGAAAGCAGACAATCGAGCTCCAACGAGAAGGGTCAACGAGGAGTG
Organism: Lachnellula cervina; assembly: GCA_007825325.1. Lineage (NCBI taxonomy): Eukaryota > Fungi > Ascomycota > Leotiomycetes > Helotiales > Lachnaceae > Lachnellula > Lachnellula cervina. The sequence goes on along the minus strand of QGMG01000101.1, from coordinate 22,414 downwards.
AGTGAGTGGGTGAGTGAGTGGATTCTCAAAATGCACAATTCTCGTCGAGTGCGGGGAACGTAGATGGCAGGAAATTTCGAGCAGCTTGACTACTGCCTCCTCCCCAGCTGAGCTTCACCTAGCCTGAATCGCGAGTGGATTCGGTGGAGTCGACTTGTCTGAATGAGGCCACCGATCGTCGAAGCGAAGCCACTCGGCCGGCTGCCGAAGCGACACATGGAGAAGTCCGAACATCTTGGCATTAAAAGGCGGGGAAGCGGGGGCGGAGCGCGGGGAGCATCAGCGACCGAACTTAAGCGACCGAACTTAAAGGGGCTAACGCAGCCGAGCCAGCCAGTGCTCCTCGCTAGCACACATAGAAAGCTATCATTGAGACCAAGACGTCTGATATTATATTAAAGCTTACCTTTAGTGTTATAGTTGTTTTGAAATCCTACTCCTCAGCTTAACCACTTTACATCGTCTAGAATCAATGGCGTCTCCCAAGGTTGCTGAATACGACGCCATCGTTGTTGGTGCTGGGTTCAGCGGAATTCGATCATTATGGGAACTTGGCCAGATTGGCCTGACTGTGAGATGTTTTGAGGCCGGATCAGACGTTGGCGGTGCATGGTACTGGAATCGCTATCCTGGAGCCCGAACGGATAGCGAAGCGTGGGTTTACGCTATGAACTTCATACCAGGCTTGAAGGACGAATGGAATTATACTGAGCGCTACCCTTCGCAACAAGAAGTTCAGCGTTATTTGGGCAATGTCGTTGGTCAGTTTTTCCCATCCCCCAAACACTCGTAGTCCAGATCGGGCAAGGACAAGTTCTCACTTACTAACACCTACGTAGACCGCTTCGATCTGCGGAAAAATATCCAGTTTGATACTCATATCGTGGCCGCCCACTACTCTGATGGTGAGAACATCTGGACAGTCACAGATGCCACTGGGTTGACTACAACTTGTCGCTACTTCCTTGCCGCTTCTGGACCTTTGTCAGTTGCAAAGGCGCCACCATTTGCCGGGCTCAAATCTTATACTGGTGAATGGTACCAGACATCTAATTGGCCTACGGAGCATGTCGATTTCCATGGTAAGCGTGTCGCCGTTATTGGTACTGGGGCTACAGGAGTTCAAATTATCCCTAAGCTTGCTCATGTTGCAAAAGAGCTGGTGGTGTTCCAACGAACACCAAATTACGTGCTTCCTGGTCGAAACTATGCCATTGATAAGGAACAGGCCACCGAAATCAAGCAGGACTATGATTCTACCTTCAATCTTGCAACCGCGCACCCTTTCGGTTTGGCAATGACTCCGTCGGGGAAAACGGCCGAGAATATAGGAGATGCCAGTAAGATCAACCAAGTCTTAGATGCTGGCTGGGAAACTGGCGGTTTCCATTTTCAGTTCGAGACTCTCGACGATATATTCACGAACCAGGCATCCAACGACGCTGCCTCGGAATTCGTTGGTCGAAAGATTAGTGCCATTGTGCAGGACCCTGAGACCGCAAAGGTTCTCACTCCAACGTATCCCTTCCTCTCTAAGCGTCCACCGTGTGGCCACTTTTACTACGAGACATACAATCGACCCAATGTCAAGTTGGTCGACATAAGTCGAGATAGCATTGATCTCTACGAAAATGGGGTTCGCACCGGGTCCGGAGCTGAGCATGAATTCGACATTATCATCTTCGCTCTTGGATTTGATGCCGCTACCGGCGCGCTCAGCGAAATGGACGTGAAAGGCAGCCAACAAAAGTCGCTGCGAGATAGCTGGCATACGAAGCTAGAAACGTTTGCTGGGGTCCTTGTCCCAGGATTCCCAAACATGTTCTTGGTTTGCGGTCCCCATGTTCCTTTTGGAAATATGCCAGTTGTCTTGGAGGTAGGAGTGAGCTGGATCGGCAAAACTCTTTGGCACATGGAGAAAAACAAACTCGCAAAGATAGACGTGAACGAGGCGGCCGTCGATACTTGGGCAACTCACCTTGATGCGGCATTCCATGCCACATTGTTTGCGGAATCTGCGAAGAAGTCTGGCGCTTGGTTCGTTGGGGCAAATATACCGGGCAAGGCTACGAATGTCTTGTTCTACTTTGGTGGTGTCCCTACTTGGGCCGCTTGGCTGGAAAAAGAAATCAAAACAGGGTGGGGAAACATGGCATTTTCTCCCACTGTGCGCAACGACAGTGCAGGAGAACAATCCCAGATAAACGCACATAGCCATGGTCAGACAGCGATTGATATTACATTGGCTGCGTAATTGTACATGATAAAGGCAAATGATTAGAGATACTTGAAATTAGATCATGTCATGCTTTGGCTTGAAAACAAAACTTAAATTTCTTTGGATTCACTTGTACTACTACTCGATATTCTCCGTCTAACATGGTAGGTTTTTGTACGCTACATTCCACCCTTACCACCAGTGACCTGCTAATGGTTATTATCTGACTATTAAGAGCCCAGGGAATTCTCTTTACCATGACTGTCTAAATTCCCAGTTATCAAAATGTTTCTTGCGGCGGATGGTTATTTCACTTACCTGTCCGGTCACATATGAGAAAAGAGGAGATACCATGGCCAAGATTGCTAGCCCAGCATCTGTGGGAGTTCCAATCCGTCTGAGCGGGATATCACCGACCCTATCGGTATGCGTGTCAGGTATAGCCGACAATATATTGGGGGTTCGTAGCACACTGACCATTTTTCTTCTTCATCGTAGCCACCTTTAAACCCAACAGCATGCTTTGTACCATCGGGCCGGACAGCGTACTCACCAGAGGGAGCTTGTGTAAGTCTGGTTTTGATGGCTCCAAAAGCGACAGCTGGGGAAAAGAAAATCAGCCTTAGTAGAGCTCAGTGTTGCGCAGGCAAGACGCTTACTATTTGCTCTCACACCATACTCAGGCCCCCATTCTTGGGCCACCGTTTTAGTAAGTCCTACCAAACCTGCCTTGGCTAAAGCGTAGCTAGCTTGTCCAGCGTTGCCGTAGATTCCAGACGTAGATGAGACATTGACGATTGATCTCGGCTCGCCGTCCTTTACCATGAAGTATGGTGCTGCTTCCCGGATAAGTTTGAACGGTGCCGTGTTATGTAGGGAGATGATGGTGTCTTGATGGATTAAATCAAAATATGAAGCAAAGTACTGGATCAGGATGAAGGCTTACTCCATTGTTGATCCTGAATTTTCTCGATCGGATCATCCCATGCGTAACCTGCATTATTAATAATAATATGAAGCTTCCCATCACCAAATTCAACAGCCTTTTGGACCAGGTTGCTTATGTCCTCATTTTTGGTAATATCTCCGACAACGGAAATCGCAGCACCCCCTTCAGAGTTGATGGCCTGGGCAGTCTTCTCGGCTTTACCTATTCTCAGCATCAGCATCTTTGTTCACCATAGTGCTTTATAACACAGTACCGGCGTCTATGTCTGCAATGACAACCTTGCACCCCTCACGTGAGAGAATTACGGCAGTCTCAGCACCTATTCCCTGAGCTGCACCCGTAATTATAGCAATCCGCCCTGATATCGACGGTCAGTGAGCTTTTGAAGCAGGTGCACACCAATACTACCTGCTAGCATTCCTTGGGGAAAGTTAAGTCGCGGATTTGTACTCATTTTTGTTCCTGTAGGATGTTTGGAGCAATAAGAGTTTAACAGTTTGCAAAATTGCTGGAACTCTAGATAATATGAAACCTTTGGTAAATAATAGGTATACTTGAATCGTTACGATTGGGGAGGCGAGCACATCGAGTGTGTATATTTAACTGCGGGACAGCTCTATGCTACAGTATAGCGCCGGATTATATCCGACTGCTCGGCAGTAAGGGGCAGTAAAAGTCTTCACAGTGTTTCTTCGCAGTTTCAAGCATTTATTATATTGAAAGATATTTATTATTACACGTAGATACTATCTCTTATTATCTATCCTCATCTCTCAAGATTCTATTGACTAGTTTTACCTTTGTTCGAAGGTGCTCAGCTGACTCTAGCAAGTCCGGATGAAATTAGCGAGCATACGACACAGTATGGTCGCCGAAGAGACTTTCACTTTCCCCATGTAGAATTTGGTCTCTGCTGTTAAAAACTGCTGTTAAAGGTACAGTAAAGTGTCGGAAACTTCAAAGACTCAAGGCATGAATGTTAGTTGGACCACTAGTTCTGGGTTCTCGCTCCAACGCCGCACTATCAAAACTCTCGGCTCACGCTGATGTGACTTCGGAAAAGCCAGCCGCTCGTGACGACGCCGCCACCCATCGGCAATTGCCGATGTGCCCAGCTATTGGAACCTATGTTCTGAGCTAGTCCGAAAGATATGGAGGCGCCTGACGTTCTCCTTGCCACTTCACACGGGATGAGCTAGATTGTGCTGTTGGAGGCATATGTGGCAGAAGTATTTTGCTTGGTAGAAAATTCCTATCTAGGACGTGGGGTTTGCTCCCTACCAGAAGCATAAGCACGTCCATACTTGAATTTAACTATCTTCAATAATAGTCGCAAGCGATGTCGCATTGTCGGCATACCAACTAGCCTTCGAAAACAATCCCCCGCTCCTATTTTGCATCTGGGTCAGATATCCAACGGGTACGTTCTTTATCCTTTCATTTGTTCTTGATTAACTAATGCATATTATCGTTCTCAGTACTGGAGGGACGTTGCTGCTAAGTGGGACGTCTATCGGTATATAAGCTTCGGCTTCGAAATCTTAGAATCTCATGGGAACTAGGAAGAGTCGCTCTGTTATGTCAAGATCGAGGACATCAAACATCAAAACGGGAGAGGTGAGGTAAGTTTGCTATACATGACACATTCATTCCGTACTGAACTAATACAACTCAGGTGGGGACAGACAGCGACAATATCTTTATAGCGGCGTTTGGTATTCTTAATTGGTGGAAGTGGCCTGAAATCCCTGGTTCGCAAGATTTCAACGCTCATCTCATCCACTCGGCCAAATGGGGATGACTCGTACAACGTTAAGAATAAGAGGGTTACCTTGATCGATGGTGGCTCCTCTAGCATCCAAATATTGCCTAACATACAACCCAAAGTCATCTTGTTACCATTACATGATAGGTAAAACGTGGATCGCGTGTAGAATCCCAGGGAAAGAGGTCCGGAAAGAGTACCCGGAACAAAATGCAGACGATTCTGAAAACTGTAGGTCAAGGACTTCCAATGCGCTCAACTCAAACTAAGCTGATCTGATTAATATAGATGATCACACTGAGGGAGACAAAGAAAAGTGGTCCAAGGACCCAGAAGCCTATATCGACATTCGCTCTACTGCAAAAAATGCTATAACCGCAACTTGCAACTTTATTAGGAACGGAAGCGAGATGCAGAAGCAAGCAGAGCGTTCTGCCTAAGCAGTTAGATGGCACTATCTAAGTGGGAATATTACAAGAAGTAGGGCAAGACGGCACGAGCGTCGTAACCGACTAAGATGAAATTAGGGTAATTGTGCTTTCCAAGTGATAGGATGAATTAGAACATATAGTTTCTGGGGAATTGACAGAGTTGCAGCTGTATGATGTCTCCTAAGTCGCGTATATTCCCTATTAAGAATACAACCTGAATTGGTCGCTTAGTGATAGCCAACACAGATAATCAAGAGCTAGTCGGATTACGATCTGAATCTACGAGGACAGGACGTTTGAAGAAAACTGTGATGATCACGAGGGAAGAGGGAACTTCGGCGAAGCAAGAGGCCGCCCACGAGAATGTTAAAATAAACAGCTATCTGCCAATTACTTCTCGTGTCTCGGTGCTTAAGTTAGGTTGAGACGAATGTGTGGTAACAAGAAAGTTGTGCTGGCGACGATAGGCAAACCAGCAACAGGTGACATAGCAACGTTAATGCTAAAACATATACCAGTGTGGTATACTTGCAGTATTATTCATTCGGCTAGAGTCAATTAATGGCCGTGTTCGGCGATTCCCGTGGTGTCTGGCTGACACAGCCGTGAACCGACATAGCGGTTCTAATCTCCGTTTAGGCACTGTAACCTGGGGTAACACAACAGGAACAGTCGTAAAAGTAGCGCCATCACATTCCTCAACGAAAGTATAAAATACTTAGATAGATCTGTTACAGCGCACCAGCAGATTGTTATCTTTTCCCTAGACACCACACCTAAGTCCCAACGTCAGAATGTCAGTCCCTGAATATCAAGACCGCAAGCTGGGAGAGGAAACGTCCTCGTTAAACCTGGACAACCTCGTAGGAAAATCAGTAATAATCACAGGAGGTTAGAAGCACAGGCGGTTTCTTACTTTACTGCAGCTAACAACGTCGAGGAGCCAGTGGTCTTGGAAAGTCATATGCTGAAGTTTTCGCGGCTGCTGGGTATGATAATGGCCAATTTCCAAACTTGACCTGTCAGTCACACTAATCACACAATCAAGTGCCTATATCACCATTGGAGATTTTGACGAACGTGCGGGTCTGGAAACCGTCTCAGAGCTTTCGGGGTAGGCCTTTTGCTGTCATCTTGTACAGAATGACCACCGTGACTTACTTATCTCGTAGGAAGGCTCAGTTTGTCAAATGCGATGTGCGCAACTGGGATGACCAAGTACTCATGTTTGAGATGGCCATCAAAAATTCGCCTCACAATAGCTGTGACATAGTGATTGCAAATGCCGGTGTTGTTGGTAAAGACGATATGTTCACCCTTCAAGGTGTGCCGCCCGTTTTACTCACCCCTAACATCTTGTCACTAATATTATCCAATCAGATCCCACTCTTCCACCTGTAAAGCCCAATTTGAGGATTATCGAGATCAATCTCTTAGGGATGACCTATACAGCAAAATTGGCCCTACACTATTTCAGACGGCAGCCACTAGAGGCTGGTCGAGATCGCTGCTTGATTCTCAAGGCAAGCATCGCGGCCTATGCTGACCAGCCTGGTTCGCCTCAGTACAACGTCTCCAAGTGGGGGGCAAGGGGCCTAATGAGGAACCTCCGTAGGACAGCTTGGAAGGAGAATATCCGTGTCAACCTTGTTGCGCCGTGGTAAAATGCCCCATGAAACACAACCCACAGTATTGCCATCGTATGCTTACCATGATCAATTATCTAGGTATGTCCGCACGCCAATTTTGGACAAGAAAATCCAAGAGTACCTAACTGGAGAGGGGGTAAAGTTTGCAACAGTCGAAGACGCTTGCAATGCCATGTTAAAGATATCATCTGACACTACATTGAACGGTATGTTGAAGAGGACGATCGATCCTAATCTATATGTTGTTAATATTTGAAGGCCGATCAATAGGTGTTGTACCTCGTGAGGAGGCGCTCAATGGATATATGGATCTAGACCATGATGATTACAAGGAAGGAGACTTTCTCAAACAATGGCAAGAAGTTGTGCTTAAAACAGCCCAGCGACTAGTGGTATGTTGAATCTTAGCAAATCTCTACTAGTGCTAGACTCCATACTTGTTAATAAAAACAAGATAAGGAAAAGCTAACTTGATACTATTTAGGAATAATATAACAGAGAGACAGTCTCTATAACTATAAAATAATATACCTATGTTCAGGCTATATTAGTATTATATTAGATATTCTAGTAATAATACATTCAAGAAATAGTTATTTCTCGCAGAGCCTTACACTACAACTTTCCGAGACATGATGGTTAATGTAAAGCAGGTGATAATCTCGAGTTGCTTAGACAACTATGTGTACATGCTCTCGCAGACATATTTCTAATAATAGAGGGGTTGAAAGAGCTTATATAAGAAGTTCGAGTTGCAATTAGAACAACATTAGGTCAGTGACACGTTTCCTAACTGCATCCGCGAAGTGTATTCGACTTCTGTACTAACCAGCTCGCATAATCTTAGGACAGCTGTAGTAGGGAAAGTGTGTACACACAGACAGGAACTGGTTGAGAAGCGGTCCTTCCAAGAGCTTGTTCGTGAGGGTGGGTGGGGATTTTGCAGTAGATGTCGTATTGAAAATGGGATAGGGTAACACATTTGTATATTGTAAACCGTTTGAATCCCTACCTAGTTCCTATGCTAAATCTTGCATGCATGAAATCTCTCTGCAAATGCCCAAGAGGGCTAACGTTCCTCGGTATTATCAGATTACTTGCCATACAGAGAGCTACTAGAGTTCGTGAGGTAGGGCTGTTCAAGAACGCATGCTAATTATTGGTATTAGTCCTGGTGTCCTACTAGGGGTTTGGGAATTACTTCTAAGAGTTCTTTTACTGTTTGCCAGGAGACTTGATGGGTCTTGTGTTTCATTCAACAAGGTTTGAACGAGCGCTCCCAAGCATAATATACCAGCTGAGATCTCCTCGCCGTCTACTGGCTCAGTAGTTGGGTCTAGATATTTCCGATTAATGCTCCTATCATAATTTTCTCGGATTGACTTGGCAATCTTCACGTCACCCTGACGAGAGATCCAAATTGTCCTTTTGGAAATGACGAGATCGGATACCCTATTTGTCTTAGCAAACTGCATTCCAACCAACACCTGCATTATTAGAACAACTGTATAATAACCCGTAGTAGATATTGGTTTGCCTGATTAATTATGTGAGAAACCTCTGGCTCTGTCGGGTAGATTCCACCGTGAAGCATCTCTTCTAAGGAGAAGCCAATGCATTCGGAAACAATAAATCCTTGATCTTCGAAGATGTAGACCTCATGATAACAAATGAAATTCAGACGATGAATTGAAGAAATGGATCTTTGAAGCTCATTAAAGGGACCAGTTCTTATGACTCGAGTCTCAGTTCCTTAGTTGCAAAGCGCTAAGATCTGGCTCTGTCCCAATTGAAGAAATGTAGTTATAAGCCCAGGGCTACTATTCCAAATTTATACGGTAGTTTGAAATAAGCAAAAGTGTGTCAAAAAATTGAAGGCTAACATCACTTGCGACGCATTCAAGGAAAACATTATTGCTTCGAAGATATGTTAGGCCTAGTCTATGAAGACATCAATTTGCCAATTCGATTCCCTAGTCCGCAAGCCTGACTATAAGCTTAGAAAATAACGCACCAAATCACGAACCAGCTCGGCTGGTTCCTCAGTATGGGTGGCGGCTACGGCCGTTAAGAGTTTTGCTAATTTGGTATCTATTTTTGCACTATCTGCAGTTTTTCCTTTCATGCCTTCCTCCAGTGCGCTGTGCTCCATGAGCCAAAAAAGCGAGTTCTGTCTTCCCTTCCAAGTCCGAGTCATAATTGAAAAGGCGAACAAGCTCTGGTTGAAAAAATATGTGGTAATATTTGAACCCTATCGCGATATCGATAGTTTTGCATGTCCAATGAACAAACTGACGAGAGGCAGTAACATGAGAGCGTACGGTCTGGTACGAAGCTGCAATTTTCACTTGAATACAGCCTCTTCCCTCCTCATTTGGCGACAAATTCGAGGATACCAGTTGAAACCGAATAAATAAACGACTAAAGAATAGCGCTGATAAAGAGTTTTTCATTGACAGCAACTAAATCAACCTCACTTACCGTTTTCTTTTCTCGACCGCGTGTCGGTGCAAAAACATACTTTTCCCCATGACACTTCCGCAGCTTTGTAATATTTGAACGAGGCTCACAAATACAAGTTGGTCTATCAAAGAATCCCCCCAAAAGACCAACTGATCAAAGTGGTGATTCATGCTTCCTGGCTATCACATCACACCAAATCCATCGCAACTCATCAGGCCACGTCCCATACGCACATATAATACAGCGCCTCCCAATGCAATGTCCACATCTCTAGGTGTCGTAATTATACAATCGGCCCTCTCATCATGACCTTGCACTCCCACAAGCCAAACCCCCCATCTCCCTAAAACATCCCTCCACTCCCACCCCCAGCCGCCTTCCCCTGCTCCTGCTGTATCCGCCCGATATACTGTCTCGACACCGTATTCCACGCCGCCATGTACTTCTCCATGCACTGCGTAAAACACGTTGTCTCGCCGGACGAGAGGGAGGTGCCGGGTTTGGGGACGCAGCGTTCGAAGCAGTGATCGTTTATTTTCTTTCGAGAATCGGCATTAGCTCATTGTGCTTTGGGGGTGAATGGCGAGGGGAGAAGAGGATAAACAGGTACCTCGATCAGTAATCTAGCATTGTTCATAGCGGCTTCTTGTCGTACTTGGTTCATGACTGCTGATTTGGGGTCGGCCGAGGCGCCGAAGCTATTCATTGGATCCATTTTCCCTTTTGCTCTTTCTTTTGCTCGAAAACTAGTTCCTGATTCTTGTCGATACAGAGTTTCGGGGTTGTTTGAGGATTGGTTGATTGCTTTGGTTGTAAAACGGAATGAGAGATGTCGATGTCGATGTCATCCAGACTTTTACTCGAGCTTCAGTTGAGTTGATTTGAGCTTGGGGAGCCCGGACCGGATCAATAATAATCCCTCAGGAACAAAACATCCGAGGAAAGTTGCAGGGATTACTCCGCGGCACTACTTTCCTGCTGGCTGCAGGCTGCAGAAAGGCCAGCTATCGAATACGGACTGTGCTGTAACGTGCCGAGAACTTGGCCTGAGAGTCTCATCTCAGCCTCTTCTCTCCCTTTTGATTTGCAGCGCGACTCTTTTATTCTTTCGATTCTTCCCCCCGTCATTGCATTCGGCTCCTTTGCCCGGGCATTTTACTTTTACTTGAAGGACAGGAATCATGATGTGGCTTTCCACATGGCTGTCGGCCGCGCTATGGCTGGCAGCATGTGTAATGGCTGGTATTCATGACCAGACGACGACAAATTCGGATGGCATTCGGAGTATACCTGTTTGTTTGCCCCGCTCTTCCTCCCGCGGGAAGGAAAAGACTGTACTGTTTGCTAATTAGGCGTAGTTGCGCACGCATACTCTTCAACAGGTTCGTAAACGATATATATTGCATGGTGGACGCAAGGGGGCATGGAATGTTTGGGGCTGACTTTCGGGGCATGTGTAGCCGTATTTGGATTCTGATATGCAGAGTCGCTGGTTTGATTTTGGTGGGGATACGATTATACGCGCAGACCAGTATGTGGATTCCAGCAGTGCGGTAGGGAGGGGGAAGGAGAGAGACTGATGCGTGGTACAGATACATACGACTTACATCGGACCGGCCCTCACAAGCAGGATGGATATTCTCAAGGGTACCACTAACAGCCACAAACTGGGAGGTCTGTCTATCTCTGCGCTGCGCTGCGCCCAAGCCAACCCTCTACCATACCCCAACCATCGAATACATAGAACTCACTCTCTGACTGACATGTGCGACCAAACAGATCGAACTAGAATTCAAGATCCACGGCGACGGCACCCTCCACGGCGACGGTTTCGCAATGTGGCTCACGAAGCAGCGCGCGACAGGCGGCGACGTATTCGGCAGCACCGACCGCTTCGAAGGCCTCGGCATCTTCTTCGACACGTACAAGAACAACCGGCCGGGCACCGTCTTCCCCTACGTAATGGCCATGGTAGGCGACGGGCAAAAGCCCTACGACAAAGCCAACGACGGCAAGGACAACGAGTTCATGGGCTGCAGCGCTCGCGGGATCAGGAACGCCAACATGCCCACCAAGGCGAAGTTGACGTATTTCCAGGACAAGAGTCTGAAGCTCGAGCTGCAGTATAAGAAGGAGGACCAGTGGGAGCTGTGCTTTGAGACGAGCGAGCCGCCGACTATCCCTTCTGTCGCGTATCTGGGCTTTAGTGGGGAGACGGGCGAGCTGAGCGATAATCATGATATTATTAGCGTGGCGACGAAGAACCTGTACGACACGAAGAGCAGGGCTGATAACAGCGGGAGTGCGGGCGGAAGCAAGAGTGGGCCGACGAAGGGGAAACCTGCCAAGAAGGAGAGCTCGGGCAGCTGGACCTGGTTTTTCTTCAAGGTCATTGCGTTCTTTGGGCTCGTTGGGGGGTCGTATGTTGGGTATACGGCTTGGCGGACGCAACAGAGGAGAGCGCATCGGTTTTAGGGCATATGAGAAGGGGGTGGCGGGTATGGGTGGAATGGTTTGCGGGAAAGGGGACGTTGGAATAAGCTAGGCTGCTGTAGGCGAGGAGAAGGAGGTGAAAAAGGGGCGAAGAACTCTGCATTTTCAAGGCTAGGAGCGTGTACTATACAAAATCGACAAACGGAATACCAATTGGACAAAAGATCTCAAAACTACAAAGTCTTCACATGACGTAATATGGGAAGTCAGACGAAAATAAGTGTGTAACTTTTGATTCGACTAGATTCAGCTAAGTCGAGTATCAAGTGATCGATGCCGTCTTAGGTCCTCCATATCGAGCGGTGGAGGTTTGCAAATCTGGACTACATATAATGGCTTAGAAGCCAAGCTTCAATTTCTTTAATTTTTCCGCGAGAAGTACAATGTAACCCTAACCCCATGTTTACCCAATTCCACGCTAATAATGCTATCACTCCATCCAGTCCCAATGCAATTTTTCAACGCCAAACGCTTTTACAAATTCGATTTTACAAAAAGAAAGTCCCTCCGCTATGTGAGTCCGAGAGTTCAACCCTCTTGTCATCTAACTCGATCAAGAAGTAAGCGCATTGCTCATTCCCATAATTGCCATACCCACAAACCCAAATGCAACACAAAGCTGCCGATTATGCGTCAGACTCAAACTTTCTACAAAGAGATGCAAGGCTACACTAGCCATAATGCCGGCCGTAATAGCAAACATCACCCCATAAGCCGCTTCTCCAGGTTTGTGGCCCTTATTTCCTGCAATCTTGAACCAAGCCGCAGCAATGCCTGCACCTAAAGGTTGACTCACCCCGCCTAGCACCGCGGCCCAGAACATGGCGCGAAACTTGGAGTGGAGAGCAAGGAATAAAGGGAGGGCAAGAGCGAAGCCTTCAGTAATGTTGTGGATGAAGAGAGCCATAAAGACAGAGAATCCGAGAGACGGGTTCGCGTGATTTGTTGCGTAGGTTATGAACCCTTCGGGAAGTTTGTGGAGGGCGATGGCAATGGAGGTTTGTAGGCCAATTGACATGAATGCGTTTTCCGGGACGTGGTGATGGTGTTGTGCTTCCAGGTCTTCGGTGTCAGACTCCGATTCACAGGCCTCATCCCTTGGGTCGCGGGAGTGGGCGCGAGTGGTGGCTCTTGAGCGGCGGGTGGGAGGCTCGTCGTCGTCTTCTTCGGAGATGGTGGAGGGTTGGGGGAAGAATGAACCTGTTGTGGTGCGGAGGAAGGTTGGGTGTCGGCTGTTGGGAGCTGTTTTGGTGGCTATGTGTTTGAAGCATTCTTGGCCACATGGGTCTGAGTATCCAAAACATGGCCCGGTGGAGTCACAATTCGTCTTGGTATCTTTTACAAAAGATAAAACCCGCTTCTGCACCTCAATCATAGAGGGTCTTCGATGATCAATTGTGTCGGTCGCTCGCCGGGAGCGGGGACCGCCACTGCTGCTTCTTGCCATCGAATTATCTACAGGTGGGTGTAATGCTTTCCCATTGGATGCGTCTTCGGCAAGTAGTAGAGGAGTAGATTCAGTTGCCATCTGATTGGACGTCGGTGTCTTCCAGTGATGTGAATGCCTGTGGCTCCCATGCGATTGGGTTCTGCTATGATCGTGGGAGTGGTGATTTGTTTCCTCTTCGTGATTATGATCGCAGTCGACAACATGCGAGGGTATATAGTGGTGCAGAAACCTCGATATAACCTGTATCCCAACGAAACCAGCCATAAAGCCGAGAAGCAATAACCAAGCCGCTTCGGAAGGTGTATATCCACTCTTTATAAGGTACTTTTTCGAGGACGGGAGCATGCTGTACAGGGCGGAGAATAGCTAGAGTTTGTCAGCATCTGGTCTGGCGAAGCTGTATCACTTAGTCAAGACTCACCATGACACCAAAACTCAAACTCAACGAGGATGCAAGAAAGACATTACTATCCTGTATCCTGAAGTCCTTCTTACTCGGTATTAAACGTACTAAAAAATCGACGCAGATTATGCTGGCACCTGCGACACATGCTGATAGAGGGGTTAGTTAGATCTTCGCCAGGCGCAAAGACTTCACCTACCAATGCCACTGATTACACACATAATCCATCCCCGAGTATCGTTATCCAAGCTGGACCCCATACTTTTGCATATATTCTGGCTGTGCCGCCGCGCCGAGGGTTGCTCTTTCTCTAGTCTTGCCTGCCGACTTGGTGGTGAAGGATTTCGGCGCAAGTCGCAAAGTACGTACTGCACTGTATTTCAAACTGAACGGCGCGCTTTGAGCACGGGGGTATTTATATTGAAGGAGAGACGGCGAACATGTCGGGGAAAAGAGAAGTTTGAAGAATGAGGATTCTGAGTGCGAGGGACAAGATGATTGAGAGGAGATGGTTTTGGAGTAGTGACGATGCTGCTTTTCGCCGCCGTTTCGGGTAATAGTAAGCCAGCCATCAAGGTTCCCAAACCCAGTGGGGAACTTTCCCCGGGCCAGGGGCCGATTTAGCGTGGCGCATGCGCACCACGTAACCACGCGAGTAAGGAGTAATCGGCTCGGCCTGCATTTTCATTCACCGCCTTCTGATTGGCCGTTATTCATTCATCGCAACTTCTTCACCTCCTTGCACTTGCCTACTTCACTGAAAGATTGGAGTTTATACCCACCGCAGTTTCAATGCCTGTATTCCTGGAGAGTATCTCGGATTGTATTCCGTACGTCGTAATTCTCTCACGAGATAGTGCAACTACCTGTTCACGAATACCCGTACAATGGTGCCTCTCATAACTGTCTCCTACAATATGGCAAGTTACTACCAAGACCGATCAACCTGCCTCGAAGGACTCCGACCATCTCCCATCACTTCTGTTTATACTCCGTGAGCTTTTTCTGCGCCTCTGCTTCGCTGCGATCCGCTTTCTCGATACTGGCTTTGGCCTGTTGAAGCTCTGCAGAAAGATGTTGCAGGGCATAAATGTCTGACATGTATACATCCTCTACGCTCGATACCTGTACACTATGTCCCTCGGTCCATTTCGCAAGGACACCATTGATGTTGTCGAGGATGCTGTCATAGCTTCGTCTAACTTGCAAAGCCTTGGATTTGGCAGTGTTGGAAAGCTGGAGCAGTTTGACCATTTCCGCAGATGTCGCGGCTTTGGCTGCCTCAAGGTCTACTGGTTCGACAAGGGCAATTCCGTCCGAACGCTTCGACCGGGGAGTTAGGCCCAATACAGTGGATGACAAGTCTGCCCTGCGTCGTTTGCGAAGGGGTTCTGGCTCTTCGTTCAATGAGCTCGAGCCCCCCGCCTCGGTGTTTCGTGGCTCCTTCTCTTTCAGCTTTGGGGTTTTCTTGCTCGATCCTCCCGCTCCCGTGTCTTGGACTCCTGTATCTTGAGAATTATCAGGACGACGCCTAACTTTCAAGCATTCTTTCATATGCATCTCAAGCTGTTTAATCACCAAGCGCTGAATCTGAATTGTGTCATTGCTTGTTGTTCCATCTGCCACCATCTTGCCCAATTTGATCTCTTCATCAGCGATACGTTCTTGGACTTTATTTGCCTCATCCTTTCGTTGATGGTCTCGCATAACGACATTTGCAGGCGACCCTAGCTGACAGTTAGTCCATTGTCATAACCGAGTTGGGAGAAGTCTATACCGTATTTGAAAAGCCCCTTCTCATGCTGAAACTCATAATAGACCTCCACAACTCTAGATCGAGCGTCGCTCATGTTGGCGCATGTCCATTGATCGAAACCCTTCTCTCGTTTGTATGCCGCCAAAAACGCCTTAAGTTGGCCTGGCATTGAGCCACCTCCGGCCTCACCCGTCTTGACATCCTTGTGCTCCCCTAGCATACCCAGTGCTGCATTTCCAGCCAACATCACCCAATGCTGAGCCAAAATATGCAATTCCTCAATCAAGGGCTTATTCTCAGAACCAGTGCCGATCCGCACGACATGACCTACCGGCTCTCCGACCATTCGACAGAAGCTGATCTCATCCCAGGCTCTCACGAAATCCGCGCCCTCCTGCATAACAACTTCGAATACTCTCTCCCTAAGCTCATCACTGTCTGTATGGCCGAGGTGATCGAGGTAATGCGTGGCGTTGAGAATTTGGGCTGGCGTTGTGACGGGAGCGATCAATTTCTTGAGAGTTGCTCTCTCTGCTTGCGCCTCCGCTGAAAGAAGTCCCACCTTAAACTCGTGAGACGCCATCATCAAGAGTTGGCTCATCGTGGGGTGAGTTCCAGGTCAAGAAGCTTGCAGGTTTTTTTCTTCTTTTCTTCTTTTCTTTGTGTGTCAAGATTTTCGAGATGAGTGAATGGACCAGCCGGTCTGACCGCTATCACCCGAGCAATTCACACTCAGCAGTGATGAACTTTTCCACCCGAGTGTGTATCTTCCCATATGATTTCGTTTTTCAAATCATATTTACTCATCCGGCTATTACCATTAAGACCGTCTAAATTTTACATGCAGATTAAGGATGTGCCTTTCTCTGTTGAATATCGCCGCATTATAGTAGCGTTGCTCATCAACAAAATGATTCATCATCGCCTGTACGGAGATGTTCGAACGCATGCATGTTGCAATTATATCTCTTCACAACAGTCTAGCGAAATTCTGTCACGTCCCCATTCTCTTCTACTCATCCAAAAACACTATTTTCGCCTCATCATATTCTTTCCTCGCCACTTTCTCATCAGCTTCTGTCGCCAGAACGACCTGCAGAGCCTCTTCGTGAGCCTCCAAGTGTTGTCCAAGGGTATAAGCATCTTCCTCGATAATTTCTCTCGAATCTGGAACCATTTCCTCACCGCTGGTAGCTCCCCATTGTTCAATCATGGCATGAATCTCACTGAAAGCATTATCACAATCCACTCTCGCCCGAGAAACCTCATCTCTAGCGTTTTCCCAAGCACGAAGCTTCTTGAAGAAGATCTTGCGTGACGCCTCCCCGTCAATCTCGGTTTGGTTTGCGTCGGCGCCGCTAGCTTGGACCGTCGACTGGTCTGCGAGGTTTGAAGCACTGGAGGAGGATGTTTGCTTATTTTCCGCAGCCGCGAGTCGTCTCTTTTCTTGGAAATCTGACCAGATCTGGGCCACTTCCCAACGACAATTGGTGATATGCTCCAAAGTCCAACCATCGAAATCGTTTTGCCTTTGGTAATCTTCCATAAATGCCTTGAGTCTCCCTGCTATCGATGCACCTGTCGCCTTCCTGCTAACGTTGTCCTCCAAACCTCCAAGAGCCCTAACTGCACCCAAAGATATCCAACGCTCAGCTATGTCGAGGAAGATGTCGGCAATATCCTGCCTCTCATCACCAGTAATGGTCAACACTGATGATAAAGTCTCTCCCATCATCCAGTAGAACTTGAGCTCCATCCCAACCCAGTCATCGTCGATATCCTCTGATGCGATGTGCGCATTCCATGCGTCTTTTTCGATGCCGTCTTCTTCGGTCCAACGCCAGCTATCATAGTAGTGGCCGGCTTTGATAATCTGATCTGGCGTTGTGATGGTTCCCACCAAGTCTCTGAGTAACGACGTGGCTTCTCGAACTTGTTCTTCTCGGACTTGCTGTTCTTCTCGGGCTTGCTGTTCTCGGGCTTGCTCTTCTCGGAATTTCGCTCTCAGTCCTTTCGCTTTCAGTGCTTTTCGTGTTTGTGGTGCCATGGCGGGTGTTTTTTTCGCAGATCTCAGTTTCATGCTGATTCTGTACGCGTTGGTGGGAGTGATACTTTTCTATATACTCTCGAGACAGACCTTCTGCGACGCTCTTTGAGCAAACTGTCACCTTCTTACCCAGTCATGGAAGAATTGGGAAGCTACTTGTCCTCTTTCGCGTGAGTATGCCGTACATTCTTGCTTGTACTAGAGATTGCTGACAAACTTTCTCTTTCATCCTCGCATCAAACAATAGGTTGTATCATCAGCTGCCAGATATGTTTATTCGTTGTTTCTAGAATGCTTTGATATAATCATTGGTAGTTCCATAAAATAGATTATGGGTGGAATTAATTGAGAATGCATAGTAACTGATGGAGGAAGAGAATAGTTATTCGGCATATTACCTACAATTCCCTATGATTTAGGTATCTTGTCAACCCTTAACAAGTAGGTGCCCGCGGTGCGTCGAGGGTAGAAAGTACTAGTGCGGGGTATCGCGATGGGGCTTAGTGGGGCGAGCTTCAGCCAATCGACCCATTGGCGCAAGCAACCTTCTAGTAACGGACTCTGCCTTGTCAATACTATATATCTGACATATATAGTGGGCATCTTCCTCAATCAATCTACCAGGTATTTTGCATTGCTAAATCATTGGAGTAGAGAAATGATTACTGCTATAGGTGCCACCTCCGTTATCGCGTCATTGCCGCTACGGTTAGCGTTCACGGGTCGCGTTGCAACGGCGCACATGGAAAACTTTGCAGGTTCCGATCTTGATTTTGGTTCAGTACTTATTATAGGAACCCATTTCATCACAGGACAATGCATAGTTCGGCACCCAACCATACGAACCGGGTAAGCGGTCAGCAGGACTATGTCGATGGTAATTCGGCATCAGAGGGATCCGCGAGTACCAAAGGTGCTGATGACCTTCTACTCGTAAGTCATCCCGTCAAAATTAATAGTACAGAAATCTGATTCAATGGATGATTAGGGGAAATTGGGATACAAGCCAGTATGTTCTTTAAGATTTGCTGCCGAGTTACTTGTATTGAAACAGCCTATAGGTTCTTACTCGTACATATGGCCTGATTGAGAACTTCTCAACATCTTTTGGTTCGTTGAACATTTACTCCTGCTGCATTGTCTTGACAGTACCCTATCTCTTTTGATTTTCTTTACAGTGCTAAAAATGAAATAGCCGCATTGTATTTTGTAGGTGGTGTACGAGTCACTTTTAGCACGGGTATTGCTGCGGGTGGAAACCTGGCTTATTGGTACGTGAACTCATGTTCTCCCAGTCCGTCCAGATGATGTTGATTTCATGTGCAGGACAAGTTATATCATCACTTGTGTCTTCACCTTTATCACCGCCGCTGTGATTGCTGAAGCATGTTCGGCGTCGCCGTCTGCTGGATCTATCTACCTGTGGGCAGCTGAAGCGGGCGGTCCTCTTTTCGGACGTCTCTTTGGCTTTATTGTGGCATGGTGGAGTACTACGGCATGGACGACCTTTTGTGCAAGTAAATAAGAAGCTCCCAAATATTAACCTAAAGATGGCACTAATGTTAAAAAATAGGCAATTCTCAAGCGGCAGCAAACTATATGCTCTCTGTGAGTACCAAAGTCAAAAACTTATAACACGTATGCTAATTAGTTGGTAGGAAATCACTGTTTTCGGGGTCGACTTCCCTTCAGACTCCAGTGATGTCAAATTTCGAGCCGTGCAGTGGATATGTACAGAACTTCTTTTGGCAACTGCCGCCTTGATCAACTTTTTACCACGTGAGTGTTTATCTTCCAATAGCACTTGCGCCTTGCTAACATATTATGTAGAGCGTCTCTTCCGATATGTGTTCTATATATCATCTTTCTTTGTGCTTCTGGACTTCTTTCTCAATATTATCTGGCTTCCTATTGGGACCGCCAATACGATAGGTTTCAGGACCGCCGAGCAAGCATTCATGTCAACATACAATGGCACGGGAGCTCCACCAGGATGGAATTGGTGTCTTTCATACCTAGCCACTGCTGGAATCCTCATTGGGTTTGATGCTTCAGGACACGTTGCGGAGGAAACCAAGAATGCAGCTACCACCGCCGCAAGAGGTATTTTCTGGAGTACAATTGTAAGCGGAATCGGTGGATTCTTAGCAATCATACTATTTTTGTTCTGTGCGGTAAGTTCAATATTTGACTGTGTTCGTACATGACCATACTGACGAATGTAGCCTGATGCCGATACCTTATTCTCATTCTCAGCTCCTCAACCCTTCATTCCCCTTTACGCCCTTGTTCTCGGTCGTGGAGGACACGTCTTCATGAATGTAATCTGCATCGTTACATTGTGGCTGGTAAGTCACCCGGAGTAAAATCGAACGTTCCGAGACCAGATACCTAATATGAATTTCCAGAACACTGCAATTGCCATTGTCGCGGCGTCTCGCCTGGTATTCGCCGTGGCTCGAGACGGCGTTCTACCTTTCTCGAGTTGGGTCTCGCAAGTTTCACACAAAGGCCAGCCGAAAAACGCTGTCCTCGTTGTCTGGGGAGTTGCTGCTATTGTCACATGCACCATCCTGCCTTCAGCAGTAGCATTCACTTCCCTGATATCGGCTGCTGGCGTGCCATCAGCTGCTGCATACGGGCTGATCTGTTTCGGACGGTTCTTCTTCACCCCCAAGAACTTCCCAAAGCCAAGATGGAGCTTGGGGAGACTAAGCAGGCCTTTCCAGTTCATTGGTATTTTCTGGAATGGCTGGGTCGTTGCGATTCTGTTCTCGCCTTATGAATTCCCGGTTTCGGGTCAGACTTTGAATTGTAAGTTTTCGTCGTCGTTCCTTAATCATGCATCTTCGGGGCATGGAAAAGGGGTTTATAATCCTTTGCTAACTCTCGGAAATTCTTAGATGCACCAATCATCATGGCTGCGGTCACAATTTTCGCACTTATCTCTTGGTGGTTTACGCCAGAATCGGCTTGGCTTCCCACAACGCGCATCACTCATTTCATCGAGAGTACTGGCGAAGGCGACGTAGGAGTCGCCAACGAGGAAGTTTCCGAAAACAGCAATGGAGAGACCGTGACGGAACTCAGCGGCCAAAAATAAATTTACTGGCCTAGCACTTGCCACTTTGTTAGATGCGCCGCTGAGAATACAAGACGCTCTATTCGAGGCCATTGATCAAAAGTGAGAAGAAGTCAGAATCGGATCTGAATGCACTTTCGAGGAGTTCCAGACACGAGTGCAGCATATCTCAGCGCAAGGATTTCAGCTCAATATTTATTTTCTATCCGTGTCCGAAGTAGGTGTATTTTCCGCATACTTTCCATTTATTAGGTCTTATATCTTCTCATATTATTTCTGGCCTTCTCATCTTTTGCGCCAGAGTTAGATCTTCAATACCCAGATATGAATTTTATCAAAAAATCCAACACCTTACAGACTCAGGATGATCATGCATCGTCTAAGCCCTCAAAAAGCTCGACCCCCCATTTCTTACTCGGATTAGCGAACCTCGTCAAATACCTCACACCAACTTCCTCCAAGTGTATGAGATCGATATCCCCCAACTCGCACTCTAGACTCTCATAGTTCTCCTTGATCCAATTTTCATGAGTGCTCTTCGGAATAACGCTTGCACCACGGCCGATATTCCAGGAGAGCGCTACTTGGGCTACAGTGCAATTCCGACGCTCCGCTATCTCTTTAAGGATGTTGTTCTGGAGCAATGGTGGTGGTGGTGGAGGAGATTCCTTCTTCTTGGATGAGAAGAAAGACCGTAGTAATGTCGATGAAAAGCGCGACGACGACGGAGAAGAAGAAGAAGAGTGCCGGTAATCAGGATTAGCATCTCCGAGTGGAGAGTACGCTGTCACCGATATGCCTAATGCGTGATGAGCTGCCACCCACGATGATTGCTGCAGATAGGGGTGCAGCTCCATCTGGTGGGCGGCGGGCTTGACGCCTGTCTCGGAGATGAGGTGGTGTAGTTGTTTGGGAGAGAAGTTTGAGATGCCAATGTTGCGGACTCTGCTTTTGGGGAGCTTGCTCATTGAGGTCCATGTCTGGACGATGAAGTCAATACGTGCGTGGAAAGAAAGAAAGGTAAATATAGGTTGGTTGGTTCGATGGGAAGAGAGACAGACCTTGATATAATCTACTTTCTTCTTTCCCGAAGAGCTGGCAACGGGCCAATG
This sequence comes from Lachnellula cervina, assembly GCA_007825325.1. NCBI lineage: Eukaryota > Fungi > Ascomycota > Leotiomycetes > Helotiales > Lachnaceae > Lachnellula > Lachnellula cervina. Next base: position 596 of record QGMG01000101.1, on the reverse strand, counting down.
GATGAGATATAGATCCAAATACTCGAGCCCGAGATCACGCAGTGTTTTGTTGAGCGTCGCTTCCACGACATCGTAATCCCCGTGACTTTCACGTGCATCAATGTCAGTCTCAGTCTCAGTCACACCAATTCATCCCATTCCATCACATTCCAATACCAATATATTCCCAACGTAGCACCGTACCTGTACCACCCAAACCTCCCTCTAAACACCCAAAGCAATCTCCCAGAAGCACAAACAAACACACGGTACATACCAATTATTCGGAAGTTTACTCGTAATCCAAACATCGCCCCTCTCCAAACCCGCCTTCAGTATCCCCTCCGCAATGCCCTTCCCAACCGCCTCTTCGTTCGCATAAGCTGCTGCGCCGTCGATCTGTCGGTAGCCTGTCTCGATGGCGAGCGAGACGACGGCGGTGGTGTTCTGGGATTGTCCGAGGTGGTAGGTTCCGAATCCGAGGAGGGGTTGTTTGAGGTCTGGGGTGAGGATTGGCTGTTGTTGTGAATAATGTTGCTTTTGGCATGCGATGGGTGGGATGCAGATGGTGGAGGTTAGGAATAGCGCGAGCAGTGGGTGGTTGTGAATGTCAATGT